>JAOEHY010012411.1:60059-100833 GCA_025447955.1 Psilopsiagon aurifrons
GTGTTCTTATCTCAACCTGTGGGAGTTGCATTCTTTCGATTCTCCTTCCCATCCCTCCAGGAGCAGAGGGAAGAAAAGGGGGAAGTGAGTGAACAAACTGCGTGGCTGATTTATGGCTTAAACCACGACAATAGTACACTGTCAATACGGAACTAAACTGAATAAACAGTATTTTACCTTGGTGAGCCAGCCTTTCACAGTGGGTTTAGCATCACCATGAGGAACACCAACAGGACTGGTCACTTGCACTCTGAGGATACTCTGTAGGACATGAATCCATTCCTCCAGGATATTGGGAGAGTCTGCTGTCAGGAAGTAGGTTCTCTTTTCTGTCACGAGCTGGAAGAAAAAGGAATGAGCAAGTACAAATATGCACACCTACATAGTTTTTCTTCAGCTGCTGAGTTTCATAGTTTCGTACAGATTTTATTTTATTTTTTTCTTTTTGGTGGTTCAGGAGATTTTGGAAGGGGATGGGAAAAAAGGTGCTAACCCTCAAAGCTCAAGTGAAAGAACGAAACTCAGATGAATCAAATTCTCATGAGCTCTCTTGCTGTTTCTGTCGGATAGTCTGGCTTTGTCTCCGCTCTTATCCTTTCTTGTTTCTTGTTGCTGCTTATTTTTAATTTTAAAGATGACAACATAAATGGCTGTTTTTCGCTGCCTTCACTTTATATTGCATTCTGCATTCAATGGTTTGTGACTTTGAGAGGAACGGTGCTATGTATTTAACAGTATTAAGCCCTAGCAACTTCAGTTCCATAAGGCCAGAAGGTTGATCACAGGTCAGGCTATGAGCCTGTCAGTCAGAAAATGAGAGAAACTTTAATGCTACCTTTATAATGAAATCCTCTATAAAAATTACTTAAAACTGAACCCAGTGACGGGATAACTTCTAATACTTCAGAAGTTGAATTCTAATAGGAATTGAATACTTCAGATGCTTCTTCAGAATCTCCACACATGTAAAGTCAGGCTAGTGACCTTGTGAGAGGAATCATTCAGAAAGAGGAGATCCTGGGTGCTGCCTGGTTTTATTTGTTACAAGAATCACTTTCCCCCACCGATTTCAAGCTCTCAGTCCTAAATGCAAAAAAGGAAAGTGGTATGATGTAAAATTAAACAAAAATAAAGGAGAAATTCTCTCCATTTCAAAAAGCCCTATTTAGGTTACAATTTAGCTCTTTCCCCATTATTTATTAAACTAACTACCTGGCTTGTGCCAGGAAACACAGGGGCCAGAGAGAAGTTGATATCAATTAATATCGGTATCAATTGGTACACACAGTACCATTCAGCCTGAAATAAATGCTCTCTCATCCAGCCACTGAGTGTGTGGTTATCTGCAGGATAAAAAAGCAATGCTTACCCGGAATGTTTGGGACCCTTCACCTCTGACAATTTGGCATGAGGAATTCAGCTCCATCTGCCCTTGCGGTTTGCGGATAACGTCACTCTGAGGAAAGAAAAGCAAACAACTTTTTCAGAAAACATCAGATAGGTCTTAGAGTACTTAAATGCAGCATAATACGCATGTGCAGGTTGGAGTCCGAATTAATGAGCTGGAAAGGAAAGCTTGCCGAGTTGAATATGAGACAGTGTGATCCCACTGCAATGATGAAGCAAAAGTCTTCTCAGTAGCAGCAGACAATATAATGAGGTAATGACAACAAGTACTATCTTATGAATCCAGACTGGACATCAGGAAAAAAAGCAACAAAACAACCAACCCTTTGTCACTGGGAAGGCAATACAACACCAAACAGGTTCCAAGACAGTGTCTGAATTTCCATCTGTGGAAGTTTTTAAGATTCAGCTGGACAAAGCCACAGGTAGCTTGATCTACAGCTGGTGACAGTCCCTCTTCAATGCAACAGTTGGACTAGGGTCTTCCAGATGTCCCTCCCAACCAACAGTCTAAATTATGCATCTTTATGAAATTATTTTTTATATATGTGTATGTATATATCATGTCTGTATAATTTGCCTGTGAATTCTAATGGATAAATCTATTACCACAAATAAAGATGCATTGTGCCCTAGGGTGTATTTTTGTCGTCAGAACATGATGGCTGAAAAAATAAAGAAGTTGAAAATAAATGTTCTCAATATTCCTGACTTGTAAGCAAAGATGTGTACATACACAGAAATACTGTGTAATTTATGCAGGTATTGGAGGAAATTGCTCTGTCCAGAAGAAAAAAGTATGGAAGGTGAATAACCCTAAATATAATTCTCTGTAATGTAGCTAAGTGCAGTAGAATAATGAAGGCCAACAAGAAATGTGTTTTATTGTATATACAAATTTTGAATGCATAATTTAATGCTAGGAATTTTGAAATAATGTAACTTCATTTGAAATGTTGTGAGTTATAAAAGTTATTTGAAAAGGTTTGAATGTACAAATACGTTTTCTCAGTGCTGTTTCATTGATCAGTGTAAGACAGCATTTTGCGTGAAAGCTTATTTTCAGTTTTATCCTTGTTTTCTAACACTTCCATGTCCATGTAGGAGAGTGAAAATGAAAGAATCCAGCTTTCTTCCCTCTGAAAGCAGTAGTTTTGCTCAGAGACCCATATACTGATTATGAATCTGTACCCTCCTCATATTGTAATGTATTTTTCATTTATTTTCATCTGAAACATGACCAAAGCTGGGCTATGGCACGCCTTCTACTTTTCATCATCTGTACAAAGTTAACTGGCAGGTATCAAGCTTCTGTCCTCCTGACCAGCCTTCCACCTCCTGGAAACTGCCACCACAAGAAGCTTCCTTGCCTAAGCAGAGACCCACAGTTGAACCTGCGGGTCAGACATAAAGCTCTCTGGTAGGACGTTCTGGGTCCATTCTGCCAGTGGTTGCCTGGAACTGTTTCTGCAGACAGCCTTCCCTGTGCCTCCACACAGGAGTAAATGTGACTCACCGGAGACTTGTAGTACATGATTTGTCTGTTTCTTAGGACAAACCATCGTCTCTTCCACATCTTCACCTGGCTGCCCATTTTCAGCAAGTAACCAGATTTCTCTATGGGTTCCTGAAGGGCAGAGAGCAAATGGTAGAGGATGTTATCTTGTATTACTCAAAATTCAAATGAAAGAATGCTGATATCAAGTTCAGACATTTGCTGCATCTCCATCCTTTCGTGCTTCGCTCTTTCTGATGGGTGTAGCAGCCATTCAAGGTCAATACTGTCTGCTCAACGCGAAAGAGTCCTAGACTACATGTGTAGCTGCAAATACCCCATTGCGGTGTTTTAGAAAAGAGGGTATCTAAAGATCATTTTATTGATTGTTTCAGGCCCTGAAAACTTGTCTTCCTGCCATAACAGTGATTTTCCAAATAAATATGAAGGCTGGCTCTAAGTCATTAGACTCTTGTTCTTGTCTGCTTGATCACTTAAATTCAAGACTACAAAATTTAATGCTGCCCATGCTTGAGGTTAGTTTTTTTTTTTTTCTAGACCAAAATATTCTATCCTTTCTCCTCCTTCATCTGAATTTTCAAAGTTGTTTTGTCACAAAAGTGGAAGGCCATCATTAAAGTAGAATATGACTACAGGAAACCAGTGCAAGTCATCAGGAAAGAACAGAGCCCTTTATCCTTACACTTTTATCTAACCACATAACAGAAATTGCACCTTCTTCTGAAGCATCAGATAGTGTGTTCTGATAAAAAACAGCTGGATTAACAGCCCAATCTGTTAGAGCATCACTTTGCAGGAGATAATTTATTGTAGTTATGCTTTTTCTCTTTCAACAACAACGCTCTGTTTGCATCCCTGCACAGCTGTGAGGTAGCAAGACTTACAGGGCAGATTCCACCTTCAGTGGAATAGGAGGATGTTCGCTGCAGTTTATGTTCTGGCTCTGAATAGTCACTATCCAAGGAGTAGGCATCAGGAGGAATGGCATAGTCACTTTCAGAGCTCAGTGAGGACACAGACACACCTGTTCAAAATTAAGGAAATAATGAGGATGATGGCTAGACAGAGTATGTACTGAATACTGCACAATCTGAAAACTCTGAGTTCACCATTACGGCATTTTTATTCATGAAGAACAAATCAGATCAGACTTTGGAAATTCAAATCTCACTAACCAAACTTCTGAGACCACTTTTTTCCCTAGGAGGACAGGTAGTGAGAGTGAATTTTGGATACTGACAGTGTATAGTGTAAGAAATCTCTGCTGAATAAACAGAGACTATATATTACACACATATACATATATATGCATACACATACATCTATAAATCAACAGACTTGTTATCTAAAGCACAGACATGCTGTTTTCAGCTTGAAAACATCCATTATAAAGCATCAAGCCCCTCTCATTCTAAGTAAATTCATTCTCAATGACCAGCAATAGGGCTTTGCTTTCTGTGAGTCTTCTACCACATGGCAATGTGCCGATACATCACAGCCAATGCATCACAACAGAAGTTAAGACTAGATGAAATGGAATTCTATTTTATTGACTACCAATTGTAATGAAAATTCCATTCATGGATCCAGTTTAACCTTCCCTGCAGTCAGGAATAACTGGCCTAGCCAGGACCCAAAGTACTTGATGCCTCCCAAAGATAGGAAATATTTGCTTACTGATCATGAAATTATCAGCCAGTGATAGAGACAAAAAACATTTCCTTTAAGGTGTCAGTACTAGCCTGCTTACAAGGACAAGTCACAGTAAAAGTACGGATGGCTTTACTAGATACGTGATGAATATGGGAGATCAAACCTTCCCACAATCTGAGTTTACCAAGTGCCTGGATGAAGAACTATGAGCAGTAAAAACCCATCTAAGAGGACAGGCTTCTAATGAGTAGCTGTTAATGCCTGCACACATTCTGGGAGAACTCCTTATTAGCATCACCAAGGCTAAGCATTTGCCTGTCACTGATGATGCTCTTCAGGACATCCTGTCTTACCCATGAGGACATAGTTCATGCTGCCCAGTAGCAATACTCCAACTTTACCTCTCTTCACTGCTCGAGGGCTGCCTGGCATGCTAGCTTTTCTGTTCTCGGAGCCAGCAGCAGAAGTCCGGAAGCTGGCATGGGAACCACAGTCATCATCAGAACCTGAAGACTCATCTAAGAAAGGCACGTTGCTGATCTGCACAGCTTTCTGGAAAACAGACCTGTATGGTCAGTGTGTGAGGGAAGAATTTCCCCAGGATAATCCTTGCTCAGTAAGGAGACAGAACAATCAATATACCCCTTTCATTTTCAAACTGCCTTGCCCACTACTGTCCAAGGGCTCCCAATTTCCTCCCATTCTAGTCTGAGAATTTCCAAACTGGACTCTCTAGTCTGATCTGTTTGGGTGTCCTCAGGTTATACCCTCCTGCTCTTCCACAAGCCCCATGTTTCCCCATAAGCACTCAAGAGCCCTCTTTCATTTCATTTTATTGTTTAGACTACACCCACTATCACCCCTAGCTTCTACTGCCTCATAGTGCACACAGCAGCTTCCTGGACCAAAACTTGCCGCAGTGTTCTGTATTCCTAAATACATTTATAATCTGCTACTCCTTCTGCATTCTTTTGGTGTCCAGTACTTCCTAACATTCTCTAATTTCCTTTCCTTCACTGCACAGCTTCATCCCATTCTTTCTCAAATCACTAGCAGCCCTGGACCATGCTTTTCATAACAGGAAAAGTGAGGTATCTCCTTACCCCTTTCAGTGTAGTGTAGACTGGGACGGTGACATTTCTGTAGATGAGACAGGTAAATGGCCCAGAAGCTGAACATGAGAAATTGGAAACTGGGAAAATTCAGAGAGAAGAGAGCATATAATACAAGCTGGTGAAAAGGAGAAAGTTTGAATGGGGAGATAACGTGTATGTGTGAGAAAACTTACGTAGCCTCTTGGAATATCAAATAATGGAGAACTGCCATCCTTGACAGTCTGGCCTCAGAAAGGCTAGGGGGTGTGTTATTAATTATATGCAGCTCTCAGAGACAGCTGCAATGCTCCCTTCATTTAGTGTGTAAGATACCTTGCCCACCCTGTGCTCATAGTACAATGTCAACCTAGTGCACGATGTGCAAAAAGGTAAAAGCTGTAACGGGGAGGGTGATGGTGAATTGCAATACTAAAAGCAGGCCACAGACACGCAGAGGCAGAACAGTGTCAACAAAAATGATTAAGGAGATAACCCTGAAGATGTCACTGAATGTAGGGGCTCAAACAGATCAGATGTATCCTCATTCCTTCCTTCCTTTACCGTGGGTATCCACAAAATCAAATTTAGTTAGAAAACAGGCAAGGAAATGAAGAAATTTGAACAGCCAGAAGAACAGGTGCCATACTGTCACTGTAACTCCCTCTAAGGATGGATCTTGCCCAGAACTTACAGAAGGTGGAAGTATCATTCACCATGGCCACTTCAGACAACCTCAGGCCAGACTTGGCCACAGCATAGATTCGACTCTCCTGGAACAATAATACCAGGAAGACCAATGGTCAGACAAAAACATGATTCCTGCAAAAAGAAATGCTCATATCACAGAATCACATCACAATCACACCTTTGGTCAGGAAGGAGAAGCCCTCTAAGAAAGATTGCTCTGTTCCACCAGATGTGTGAATGACATTAGTAAAAATATGCATCTGTGTGTGATTCCCTGAATCCCAACAGGTTTGTCTTATAAATGCTACAGAGGTTGTATCCACAGACTTAAACATCTGTATGTAATTATCAATACATTATTATATCACAGCTTGGAAAAACTGTTTTTCACTTTATTAAACAATGCATTAAAACAAACCAAGAAAAACCCTAAACCAGGACAATTTATTGAGCCACCACCTGAAAAGGATTCCTATTCTCTGACAATGGAATGAAAGAAATGCCTGGAGTGATCTCAGTAAGCCTATGTCTCAGTTATAACAACATATGGAGCTTTCAGTTTAAAGGATCTCTGAGTGCTTCACAAATTGATAAAAATTCCAAGGAGTGAACCCAAACCTGCAACTAAATGCAATGTTATGACTAAGATATCAACCAGTCTAAAATGGATAAAAATCAAAGCTAGCAATCCTCTTGCTGCTCCTTAAAGCATACAACCCATCACCATCAGTTAACACACATAAGACATATACATGAAGGTATTTAAGACTGCAAAGTCATGTAGACCAAAAAAAACCACAATACAGAGTTAGTATTTTCTGTCTGTATATACACGGTGACTTAGTCTCTAATGAAATATTACATACTTTTTTTTTTTCCCCCAGAAACTTCTTATTCAGGGCACCTAATAGGCATTTCTTACTGACTAAGTTGCTATTTAGTATCCTATTCATGCTTTAGCAATTGATATACTTAGATACATTAATTCGATGGCAGGGGGTTGGAACTAGATGATCTTTAAGGTCCTTTCCAACCCAAACCATTCTGTGATTCTATGACTGTGGTCTGAAGACAAAAGAACAGATTTTTCACATGGTGTTCCTGACTACAATACTGCAATGCTTGTAAATACTAATAAAACATTTTATAAAACCCCCCAGGAGGGACGTTGGCGGGTGTTCTCACACAGATTCTCTAGCACTCAATAACTTTGGAGTACCCATTTCGTACAAGATGTCCAAGACCTGACTTGATAATTTAGCATTATATAACATTGTTTGTAATTAAAACTGAATACAGTTGCAGCAGAAAAGCTCAGCACTTCTCCAATTAAACTTACTTGCCAAACACAAGTTAGGCATTAAGGAAGTGTGATTGGAGCTGGAGACACCTGTGAGAAATTTATCTTAAAGGACAAGAAGAAGCTTACATGGGAAATTTAGATCAGAGAAAGGAATAGTAGCCAATCTCTGAAATAGGAATGCTATAATCTAATCTGTTCCAGTATTCACATCTTACTTTGACATTGAAACTATCTGGTCTGGTCCATTCACTTGCATTTATGACTCACTTGTCTTAAACACATGACAACAGAACTACAGATTAACTTTTGATGACCCACAAGGATAAACCACAATGCAGCACCTCCTCACTTTCATTTCTATTCCTGTGTATTGTATTATTTGTTTTCTCAGATTTCCCACCCTTTCCTCCCACTCCCTTATAAAGAGGAAAAAGAACCCAAAACAAAAAACCCACACAATTGTCAGTGGAACTAGCATGCCCCATGATCTGGAACTATCAAACTAGGTGGTTCAGAAACATGACTGATGTACACATGAAACAAATGCCTGAGACCAAGGGGTGTTGTAGCCTAACTACTAGGCATGACTCAAAGATAAGCAGCACTTCTCAGACTGTTGTCCTTGCATTTCTTACCCAGGATGGGAATCTGTGCAGCGGTGGTGTGGGAGGTTTGCCTCCTGGCTCAAGTATGCCAGCCTCAGAACTCACAGCTTCTCTTTGCCCTGCAGATAAGCGATTCATTTCTTCACACACTCCAGCTTCTTCCCTCACTGGGCCACGTTCTGTCTCCATTTTCTCCAGTACCCCATCATCATCATCAATGTCTGTCTCCTTCACTTGCCCATGGCAGGCTGGAGAGTTTACGATTGGCTGGAAGGTGCTGGCCTCTAAGATCATTACATGATGGAAAGAATTAGCCCCTGGCTGTGGCTGGCTGTAATGTCTCTTGGCTAGTTGGATACTATCTCTTGGTGTATTGGGAGTTCGTACTTTTGGAAAGGTCATACTACTGCCAAGGTTGCATTCTCTTGCTGTACAGAGGGAATGTGATGTTGACACAACCAGAGGTGGCTCCTCAGCAGTTTGGAGATGGCCCTCAAGCATGCTCATTATTTCTCCTGAGGAAGAGGAATCCAGCCGGTGGGAGCGGAATCTGGCACTCAGATCGTCAGAGAAGCGTGTGCTGTCCAAAGCCGCTTCTTGCAAGGTGCTCACAGCACTACAGTTTCCTTCCAAAGGTGACTGGTAAGTAAAAGCCTCAAGGATTCTTGTGGCCTCATCTGGAGGGCCCAGCGATGTGGGATCAGAGCACCCTAACCTGTGTTCAGAAAGTACAGCTGTGAATACATCTTTATCTGTGGAGAAATTCCAGCTTAATGGGTCTGACATGAGCTTCAGCTTGCTCTGGGAAAGCAGAGATTTATCCTCCCCATCCTCAGCAAAGGTGTCATTGGTAAGGACTATATTTGCTGTAGAGAGGACATGTTTGCTATGTCTTGTCTGACACATCTCTCTGAAACCAGATGTAAGGAGCACAGTTTTCTGGTCTGTCTTCTCAGCAAGAGAGGTCTGTGACTCTCTGGGCTTCAGAAGACTACAGCTCCAAAGAGACTCAAAGGGAGGAATGCTGGTCATATCTACAACAGAGAACACATGGTTAGGGCATTTAAATGCTTTACTGTCTAAAAGTACACTTGCTCATGTAAGTTGATCATGTCAGTTGTATCTGAATAGCACCCAGGCCTGGTTAGGACTATAAGAATGGGAAGGAAATGGCTGGGCAAAAATAATTCATCAATGGTACAAATAATAGTTTAGACAGAAGTTCTAGCCTAAGAGCTTCCTAAAACACTGACAGCAGAAGCTAGAAGTGTACATAGAAAGAAGGACAGATCTACTTGCAAAAATTTCTACGCTCTTTCATGAAACATCCACAGCCAACCAGGAGACAGGATGCTGGCCTATGCAAGCTTTCAGTCTAACTCAATATAGCAGCTTTTACTCTTACCTATCCAGGATTATGTCTCTTCTCTTAAAATAGCAATGAGAAGAAAGTACACCTATCCACACCATACTGTGTCAAAAATCCTCTAAGTGGACAGAACATTCCTTGGTGTGGCTTTTGACTCCAATAGACCTACAGTGATTTATGCATCAAATATGCTGGTATGGTTCCTCCCATTCAAAGGAGCTTAGATGAGGCTTCCAGCATATGTATGGAGACCTTCTTAACCACCACACCAAACAGTGAGGTTACTCTCTTTTCAAGAATTTCCCTAGAGCTTTTTGCTATCCTTTTGTGCTATGACTCAAGAACTGCTTTTTGTCAATAAGTTTTATAAGTTACTTACATGTTTTTGCTGTAAAAACTTCTTTATTTTTTCTCTGTGCCTTCCGTTGCTATATTAGAAGATGACAAAAAAAAGAAAAAGATCCTAGATTGCCTCCATTATTTTTGGTTTATTCAGAACCTACACTTTAAAATTCTTCTACTTTCTTCCTTTCTGTAATTACTAGATTTAAAGACTACGGCAGCTCTACAGGTTCTGCTGAATAGCACCTACATGATATAAGAAAGTACAGATAAAACTTGGACTGGCATAGCATGTTACTTCACTTTCTGATTTTGATTGACCTTAGCATTCATAAATTGCCTGACTGAAACGAATCAAGCCATAAGATGCTTTGGAAATTGCACAGATAGTGGCAAGTGTGGCTCTGCACAGCTACTGCTGAAAATGCTGCCTGAATGTCATACTCTACAGGCATTGCTTAACCACTAATGGGATTTACACGGAAGTAGGAACAAATTGAAGACACAAAGTAAAACAGTGAAGGACAAACAGCACAACAAATCACTGTTTATTTTTAATCACTTTGCAGAGAGGATAAAACCTGCTCTTGAAACACAGCTGAGAAAGTTAACCAGCCTGACTCTAGCACGTGCGTCACAAGGAACTGAATATTAACAATGCTATTCCTAACATATAGTGCTGGCATACACAATCCTGGCACACATTTTCCCCTGCCCTGAGGTAAATCATTAGTGTAGACTGAAAAGAGGCTATTCAATTTAAGTATTATTGATATTTTTGCAGCTTCCTAGATGTGACAGGAGATTAAGCAGAGGAAGCTGTTACTATTAGCATGGCAAGCAAGAAGAGATTTGTCTCTCTGCAGGGGCTTCTGAATTCAGCCTGGCACAGTGAGACTAGCAAGGGATAAGAGGAGAGAGCAGATCTGTTTACTGCCCAGAGATTTGGGATCCAGGGAACACTTAATACCAGATTATTAACGCAGTTTACCAGCCATTCTCTTTTTGTAAACATCCAGAGCCAGAGGGGATGAGGAAAAATCCAGTCATAAAGTATTTTGCTAGAAAAGTGGTGGGATTTAGAAGGAATTTTGCCCTATTCCCTTGCTGTGGAGTGATAGGAATGCCAGAAAGACTTCTGCAGGAAAGAAATACCCCCTTCCTGCATGACCAGTGAAGTTCTGGAAACTAGCTCATCTTACTGTGACCAAACCAAGCTAATTAAAAAAATCAACAACTCCTCCCCAAAACCAACCAAACAAAACACCACACCACCCCCCAAAAGAAAAACAAAAAAAAAAAAACAACCCCAAAACACATGAAAAGCCCCACAAACCAGGAAGGAAATGGTTAAGAGAATTCCTTCTCCAAAATGTGTTGCAATGAAAGATCCTGATTTTAAGCCCCGGAGACCAAAGTTCTCCATCTATTCACCAAACAAGAAGCACAAAGGCATAAGCATCATATGCAGCTTTCTCCAACCCAACCCCATAGCATGGAAGAACTCAGTTTCTACAGGCAAGACCAGCAGCTGCTGTCTTGGCCCTTTCAGTTCTCAGTTAATCAGCTCACATGCCAGCAAAGGTTCTGTGAGGATGATGATAATCTGTATACAGAGGTAAAGTGAAGTACCTCAGGGACTTCTATCGCTGAAGTGAATGGAGAGTTTTGCTATCTACTTCAAGAGTGTTTCTAATTCACGAGCTCAGCGGCCTACTTTACTGGCAAAAGCAGACTTTGAGAAACAGGGACCTGTGCTGATCGCTTTTAAGAGTTTAAGGCACGTAAGCAGTGATGTTCCCATCTTAAAAATGGACCCACTAAGGAACAGAGCACTTCAACTGCTTACTTACTGTCACAAGTGCTAATTTCTGACAAAGTTAAGAATACAATCCAAGAATGTTAATTTCCACTCTCATGGTGGTTACTAGGCTACAGTGCCAGGTGAACACATTTACCTTGCAATGTATCCTGAAGGGCTTCAATTTGCTCTGTCAGCCTCTGATTACAGTTTCTCAGGTGGTAATTTTCTAGCTCAAGCTATGAAACAACAATAATAAAAATTGAAAAACAATGTGTGTGTGTGTTCCACTATACAGATCTTCATCTTCATTACATTCAAGTGTCTTAACAGGAAAAGGAATAGAGGATGTGTAAGTCTCCCAGGCATAGAATAATAGAATAGTTAGGGTTGGAAAGCACATTATAATCACCAAGTTCCAAGCCCCCTGCCATGGGTCAGGGACACCTCATGCTAAACCGTGTCACTAAGGGCTCTGTCCAACCTGGCCTTCAACACAGCTGTCTTGAAATCCTATTCAGCAGCTCCACTAGACAACCCACTTAAACTCTTTGCTGTGCTTTCTCAAACAGTCTTTGTATATACTGCTAACACTTCTCAAATACATTTTTAAATTTCTTTGCCTGCTATTGCTTACCATTGACTCCTGTCCCAGAAAAAACTGTCATGAAAGAGAATCAAAAAACCACTCCCCTGGAGGACCATTTTTCCCCCTCTCAACCTGTATGTGGTAAAAGGAGATCCCCTGGATCCAGGGGACCAAAGAAAAAGAAACAAACACCAAAACATTAAGGGTGCATTTACATTTGCACTTAGTGCACAACTGATTCTTTGCAAATTTGCCTTACATGTGTGCTGGAAGTATCTCAGCATACATTCTTAACTGCAGCAGTGGTACACACAAAGAGGCTTTTCTCCTTACGAAATGAAAGTTGAAACTGCACCCATGGTGCTGTCCAGAGCAACCCATTTGTAACACAGAAGTGCAAAGTCTTTCAGTTGGCAGTGGTCCATTTGTGCACGATCTGCACCTAAAATCAGGTCCTGGTATGAACTTCGTTGCCAGCAAAGACACGGTGTGAATGTATAGTCCTGGATTCACAGCAAGTCACACCAAGTCAGCCCTCGTGTTTTCCTCTTTTGTGCTGCACCAGTCAGTAATGTAGCTGTACCTCGAATTATCTCACATAGGAAAAGAGAAGCAGCACAGCAGCTTGGTGAATTATCTAGGTAGTCTAATGAGGTTACAAAGTCACGTCATAATACAGTTAGTGCCCAAGGAGACTGCTTCTTCCAACTCCAACAAATCTCCTTTCTGGCATGAACTAGGAAATCTACGGCTTTAACTTGGAATAAAAGACCAGATAGGCCTACTCCAAATTGTAAACTATTACTGTGTCTTTAAAACTGTGTGCTGACCCATTGCTATCTCTTTTTCTCTAGAGCGTATTGAATTAGAACCAGATAGACACATAAGTCCATGATAGGGATAGGAGGGAGAGGTTAGATGTGAGAAAATGCTGGGAGTAGGAAAATAGAGTTAGTCAGAGAAGGCTAATTAAGGAAGAGCAAAGGAAGTTTTTGTGTCACAGCTGTTTTGTCAGAAAGAGACAGAAACTACACTCAGAAAAAAAGGGAGAGGCAGAAGAAAGCTAGGTGAAAGCTACCCATGACTAGTAAATCTTCAGAAACTGGTTTTGGGCATCACTGACTTCACTATCATTTACAGTTTGCCCAAAGCAGTAAATAGCCCTCAGTAAGAGGGATGGCTACCCTAGTTCTGCAAGTGTGAGTTTGTAGGGCAAAGCAAGCAGAAAGCCTCTGTGGCAGATTGTCTGTCCTCAAACTACTGTCCTACATAGAAGCCCACTGGCAGTGCAGCCACTGAACCTACCTACTCATAGGCAAACCTCATAGCAAGCTACAGACTCACCTCTCCCAGTTTAAATGTTACCCATTCTTTGATCTTGGCAGCTTTCTCTTGAACAATTTTGGCTTCCTCAGTTCTCAATTGTTTCTGTGCCAAAAAAAGATTAGATACATCAGGAGCATACAACTGTTCTCAGTAAGTTACTGCATCAGGAGTGACTTAAACATTGAAGCTCCCATTCTAGATGTAAGAATTAAGACTGCTACTTGGATATTAATACTTAGCTGGCCTCTGAAAAAAGTTAATCTCTAAATTGTCTTACATGGTACCTGGAGTAAAATTCAGAGGGTTGTTTAATGAGTTTGTTGGTGAATAGCAAAATCCAGCTCAGGTAATGACTGCCCACCTGCCACAGTTTCTTTTGAGTACAGTCTGCAACTTTTCCCAAGTGTTTTAGATACTTTTGGAATGCTGCTGTTGAGAATCTGCAGTGTTCTCTCAGCCTACACTTACACATATGGTTGGCTAAAGTTACTAAGAATTAAGCAGTGTCTGTGAGTGATTTACAAAACACTGTGATAATCCCAAGCAAAAAGGATTCAGCCACTGCAAGCACAGGTGTAGAGTGTAGAACTTAAAGGTGGGAGAGATGGAAATCAATACCAACAATGTATTTAGCACACACAATGTTCTCATTGAGAAAGAGACACCCCCCCCCAAAAAAAAAATAAAAAAAATAGCAGACTTAGAATTAAGAAAAAAGGTACAAAACTTGACCTTGAAACACTAAGACACTGCTAGGAGGTTTTGAGATGGTGTAAGTGGTTGTATGTTTACATATTCATTAAAACAGGTTCTAGTTCACACAAAAGTGTTATGGGAATACTCTTGATTTGCACAATGAGCATTCCCCCCCCAGCCCAAGTATCTGCTTGGCAGATATTGCTAAAACATAATTTCTGCAGCTGTGTTTTCTCAGCTGCATTGTTTTCCTTTTCTGGGAATTTCCTTTGAAAGATGCTGGATTGATACCTCAACCACCTGAAGCCTTCTGTTCATCTGCTGTGTGGATTCATCATAAGCAATGTCACTTAAAGGTCTGTCTACAAAGTGGTTTAAACAACTACAAGGATAAATCAGTTCCATGAGGAAAGGAAGGAAGGCAAATATACTCGGTATGGCACATTCAACCATAGTTTCTCTAATTAAATCGACAATGGTAATACCTTCTGATAGCAGTTGATAGTTTCCCTGTTAAAAACATGATGTAAACAAGTATCATTGATTATGACAATAAAAATGTCAGTGCTTCCACTCCACTTCTCCCCATTTCCCACATTTAAGTTTTCCAAAGTGAGGAGTGCAAGTTGACTTAATGAACAACATATAAATACACAATAGTCATCAGGAAGTTCTCCATGTCTTCACAACTCTTAATTGGCACATGCTATTCACCACAAATGTACACTTAAAAACGCTTATCAAATATGTTTGCTGACTTTAAAATAGACCTTGACAACATTATGGATAGCAGTAACATTTTTAGTTGAGCATAATAAAAGTAATCAAATCTGATGCTTCAAAAGGAGGACTTATTTAGCTTTCCTTCTTGAATATGTCTCTGTGTGCTCCTAATCATCAGGTACCAGCCTTTGGTGCAGTCAGAATATTAGATATGCCTACTATTAGAATATTAGATGTGCATACTATGGTCTGACATAAACTGGCACATATAATGTATGTATCATAGCCCTCTCAATATCCATCACATAGGTAATGCCTTTGACTCCCTAATGACCTGGACTTGTCTCAGATCAAAGACCAAAAGGTAAAAACATTCAGAATATTGCTATGCTACACAGTGAAGTACAATGCCAACATTTTATTTAGGGTCCTAAAGTAGAATAGTGCCATGACAACAGCATTGTCACAGAGCTTAGCAAGCCCTACCTCTAAGTAGAACCAATTCATTTGGGCACAGCACCTGTAGACGCAGTTATTGCACTTTAAGGTCCGGAAGCAGCTAGAGATTTGCGCCTCGTACTATTGCGTGGTCTAGACATGACCTTAGTGTTCTCTTCTTAACACTCTGAACTCCATAGCTCTCCCCACCCCACTGAAAACAAATAGGATGTCTAACAAGGACCTTCCAGCACTGCCACCATCCTATCCCATTCTGAAACTAAACCAGTGATCCCGACAGACTGTTTCTTATCGGAAATTTTCAAACTTCAGTTTTCATTTCCCATTTTGCTTCTTGCTGCTAAAATAAGATTTCTACTAGCAGAACATTTTCCACACCTGTGTTTTTTGATTTTAATCAAATCACACCTCACATTTTTGGGTAAATCAGAATTTCTTCCAAATTTGATTGCAAGAGCTGCTTCCATTGTAGCTCCTTCTGAACCCCTTCTTTCTCCTCCAAAATGCAGAAACTTCATCTACATTCTGCCTGAGCAAGCTGCTCTGGGGAACTGACATGAAACCGGGAGTACTACAGACTTGATTGAAGACCTTCACACTACACTTGGTCTGAGTAAGTTTAGACAGCTTACTAACCTATTTTACCCTTGAAATAGGTGACAATTAGTTAAATGTAAAATGTACTCAAATGGCAAAGTATTTTTTGTGTATAATCTTAACAAGCTATTTCCATTTAAAAGTAATTCACTTAACAACATGTTCACACATTTCTCATGTTACAAAGACCACAGAGCAAGGCTTTTACTAGAGCCGAAATACAAACCCTGCTGTAGATGTAGCTCCTTCTTTCCACTAACTGAAAATGGAAGGGACTAAGAACTATCCATACTGGAAACCAGCTGCTCTTTTATACTGAGGACATCTGACAAGAGATGAATCGTACTAAAGGATTGCTTAAGACTGGGAAAAATCTCCTCCCAGGAAGTAGCATATACTGAGTCAGAGATGGGCTACGTAATGATTTTGCAGAACAATCTATATGCTAGGAAGCCAGAGAAATACTGTGACCAGACTCCAGCATTACTCCAGTCAGGGTCTCAACACTGACTCAACACCAACATAAGGAAGTCCCTTAAAGACACTGACCAACCTAATATAATGAAGAGAAAATGGCTACTGAGGCTAAAAACATGTTTTTGTCTAGAAAGGACTGAGAGAGTCTTGCACTGAACAGGGCATAATTTTACAGCTGATCTGAAGGCAACTGAGAGGCTAATATGTAATGGAGACATAATCCATACCTTTGAGACATACATTAGAGTCCCTCCAACTCATGAAAGCTACAGGTCTCCCTGTAGAAAACAACTGTACCTGTTTTGCTAGCTGTGTCTCCAATCTGTTGATCTGATCTTCCTTTTCTTGCACTGTGCCCATCAGCTCTTGGTATTTCCTGTGCAAAGAGCTGTCTGATTCTCCTGTCTTCAAGTTAGCTAGTTTTATCTTCTCTTCCATAACTCTGACCTGTGATGACAATCAGAGGGAGATACAAAAAAACACAGAAAAATGCAAAAGAAGTAGCTACTTGTTTAGTGGTAAGACCCTAACTAAGAGCATTTGTGGGTTTCATATTCTTGGAGTTGCGAAAGAAAGAAGAAAAGAAACCCTTTAGGTCACAGTTTATAGCCATATTTGTGAAAAGAACATTGTCCATTCATTAGTAATGCTGAAGCAGTAACAGACGCAAACTGAACCATGAACAGCTAATCACATTGTGGATTGTGAAATATTTACATGATGTTAGTTAAACGCGGGCAGTATAGTCTACAGAGACATATGGGCAAGGAACACCACATTTTCCTCCTTTGCAATACAGTGGTCAGCTTTTTGCCACATTCATTACCAAGGTATACACCACAAAACCCTGTCCATTTGCCTCAGATCAAGATTTTTATACAGAAGTATGCTATGGAGTGCCTTCCTCCTCCTTTTCCCAGCTAAGAAAATAGTTTGGCAATTCTTAGCTTTCTGAGAGGTGTTTTCTCAAGACCTGCTAAGGAGTTAGTTACCATGCTGGATTTTTCGGAAGCTTTGCCTAACTTTGAGCTCTTACTACTGCCAATGCTTGTTCATCTCAGCTGGAGAATCACCAGTGTAATGCTCCTTCACTACAGACAAAGTTTCAGTGCATTAAAATCTAGCTGCTGCTAAAGCTTTTTGGGTTTTTAGCAGATCTTGTAAAACCTCTGCTTTCTTCAAAACCTGTATCTCTTGATATGTCTGTTTTATCATTACCTCATCCTATTGCAATGGATTATAAGACTTCATTTCTAAGGATGACTGGAATTTCATCACCTTAACTCAAAACTGCTAATTGCAGCATTTGATGATGGCAAAATAGCTGGTTCCAACATATCCCAAAGACTAAACCAGCAAAGAAACCAACTCCAGATAACATTATTTTGGTGAGTTTAGAACCAGGCAGTCAGAATGCAGGCAATGATCTGAATGCTTCACAGCCTGTGCAAGAGAGTTACTCATGCTTTGTTGAGCAGCCTACACTTCATACTTGCAGAAGCTGTGTTTTGTCCTGCTGTCTGCCTGCATTAGGCAGAGAAGCAAACTGCCTCTTCCTAATACTGAACCAGAAAGGTAGGCGCCCAACATCCGAGCCAGAAAACTAAGCCTGCTGAGTCGGATGTGTTTTCATTGGAGTTTAGGGTGATTATAGTAAAAAGAAATGGCCCCTCCTTTCTGTCTGATGCCCAAATGCTGACTCTGTACTAGAGGCTCAGAGAGGGGACTGCAAACATGTGATTTCCTTAATTGAGGTTGCCAGCTACAGGGAGCCCATTGAACTAACAAATCCAACTCCCCAGAACTCCTGGAGAGAAAGATAACAAGGGATTTGCACTTGATGTGGAGCCTTCTCATTTGTCAGCTGCTTCTCATTCATGGCGAATAGACTTGTTAGTAGAAGGGAACAGTCCTATTCCTATGCTGTCACTTCTTCAGGCTGTCAGGAGGTAACACAGTATTTCTCTAGCAGCACTTATCTCCAGTTGTGGATAAGGCTGCTGGAAAGGCAAACTTTGAGGGCTGCTAGTCTTTAGAACTTGCCAACACATGGCTACAGAACTGCTGGTGGTAGATTAGTGAAGGCAACCCTCACTTCTGCTGGTGGCAGGTGAGTGAAAATGACCCTCATTTCTCCTACACCTTCCCAGAGAAGTTCTCCTTTTCTTGCCCATTCTTAGACCTGAATTTGCCTTGCTCTCCTTCTGTTACCTCTTGTCATTGCATCTTATTATATCACGAATAGCCTACTCCTGTCATTGAGACATCTGCAAGTATGAAACCTTCTTCATTGGTCTGTGGCAATATCTTTATTTCCTGATGATGGGGTCACAATGACAATGTTACCTTTGCCTGTCCTGGTTGTGTGTGGACTTACTGATATCACTCTCAATAACAACTCTTGTTCTTGACTGACAGTTGCTGATCTAGCATAGAGACCGACAGCACAGTGCCCAGCATCTTTCCTATATTTAAACTGGTCAGAAAAAAAATCTTGATGTCGATATAAAACTGGCATGGAATAGGGCATTCTGCAGACAGAATACCTTACTAGGTACTTCAAGTTCTTGATTCCTAGGCAGCATGATTCCCTGTGCTGATAACTCTGCCTATTCAGTCCTTCACTACTGAAGTAATCTTTGCCAGCCATTCTTGGCCATCTTGAATGGCTTTTAGTTCTGCACTGAAATCTGTGACTCAATGCTCAGCCCTGCAGCTCTTGCGCAGCTGAAGAGAGCTGGTTCACCTCAAACCTTCCCTTTACATGGTCTGCAGCAATCCAGGAGCTTAGAACATCTGTCCCTCCTGGCTCTTCTGGTTTTATAATACTCCTTGCAGTGCAGGCTGTAACTTTCCCAAAGGTCTGCTATTCTTTATAGCCTGTTTCACCAGCTGAAGTCTTTATCTCTTCCCCCTTGTCCATTATTCAAGAAGCATAGAAGGACTAGCTTAGACAATATACCTATTTTTTAGATGGTTACAGTAATATACATTGTATCCTGCTTTTACTGCCTTTCTCCATAGGCTCCTGAAGCCAGAGCAGTAATTACAAAGAAGTACAAAACAACTGATAGGTTTTGCAGACACTCCCTTTCACAAAACCTTCTCCACTTGTAGACAAGTCCTTACCAGTACTCTGAAGTATTTTTTTGTCTGAGGACCTGCCAGGCAGCTCTGTCCCTGCACTTTAATCCTGAGGTCCAGCATCCCCTTGCTTTACCATAACTGAGCATGATTATCATGGATGACAGGGCTAAACACTGTTGAGAGGCAGATACAAGCTGCTGGTTTTCACTTAGGGTTGAACATATTTAGGCAACTGTTAATAGCTCAAGCTTAAAAACTGTGAAGACCAGAAAAATCCATTTGCCACCGTAAATCAATGTTTCCCAAGCAGGGCACAGCACAGCAGAGTGCTGTCTGTATGCTAGACTGGAGAGAATTCAGAGTAAACTATTGCTGGGCTTGTACCAAAGTAACCATAAGAGAATCTCTTACCTGTTTCTCTGCATCCTCAGCTCTTTGTTCTGCTTCTATTACTCTCTGTTCCAATTCCTGCATCTTCAGAGCCAGAAGAGGAGGAGAAAGATGGGAAGAAAGAAAAGAAATTAACAAAACCTGGAAATTCACCTGTGCTACTCAGGAATCTTCCATTTCTTGTGCAGGTTTACAGATCTTTGGCATCTTTTGGGTTAAACTGACAGCTTTGACCAGGGGGAAGAAAAAAACCCAAGAAATTCCTTTGACCTTTTCTAGCCTTCTGCCCTACTTTGAATTTACCGGAACTGTTTTCTCATTAGTGAGCTTCATCATTCATTACATGGGTCAGAGGAATAGTGTTGACCTCATCTCTACAATATACACACCACGGGTCCCTTCTAGAAGCCTGTCTACAGCATACTATCCTTTCTTGGGTCTATTTCAGCTAGGATTCATTCACAATGGAAAATAAAAATGAATACATCTTAGAAAACTCACTGCAGGTTCCCAGTGATGCCATATTATAACCAATGAATACTTCCCTTTGGCTTCACAACACCACAGGTTCATAACTGACAAGATAAACAATGATCTTAGTTTTCCTATGCTTCTTTTAATTTTAAAGAGCTTTGCAAACTGACAATTCTGTGATTCTCTATTGGAGCATTGATGCTACTGAAGTCAAAGGATATTGAACAGAATTTTATCTAAATGTACATGAATTGCTTCATTCTCACTGAAATGCAGATGCACCTGAGGTTCCTCTAACAACTTACTACTAGAGCACAGTACTTTTTGTTCTATTTTTTAAAACAGCAACTAAGGATCTCATTCAATACTCCCAAGGTGTCCTTGGTTCATCTTCTACCACTTGCTCTTCTTCAATGGGACTTGGATTTAAATCCAGTACTATGAAACCAGTGACACTAACTAGCTTCAGAAGATTAAAGATTCATGCTGAAAGCAGAAATCAAATTATAGAATCATAGAATAGTTAGTGTTGGAAAGTATCTTAAAATCACCTAGTTCCAACCTCCCTGCCATGGGCAGGGACACCACACAGTAAACCATGTTGCCAAGGCTCTGTTCAACCTGGCCAGGAACACTGCCAGGGGTGGAACATTCACAACTTCCTTGGGCAGCTTGCTCCAGAGCCTTACCACCCTCAAAGTAAAGAGCTTTTCCTTATGGACAATATAAACTTCCTCTGTTAAATTTTGAACCCATTACTCCTTATCCTACCACTACAGTCCCTAATGAAAGCCCCATCTCCAGCATCCTTGTAGGCTCCCTTCAGATACTGGAAGGCCGCTATGAGATGGTAACAAGACAACTCTCCTTTTCATACATAAGATCATAAGAGCAGACTGACACCTACCAACAAACATATCAGGAAGGTACACATATGTTGACAACTCAACGGTCATGTAATTAAAAAGGCCATGCCATAACAAATTCAAACCAAGAAGATCAGAAAGTGACACATTTAGCATAATACCTCTCAGGCTTGCTTTTTCAGTGAAGTGATCAAGGACACCACAGTCTATGGAGCTTAATATCAAGGACATTTCTTTGGCAGAGGAAGAGAGAGATTCCACAGAATACTGCATAGCCAGCCAAAGCAGCCTGAGGGTTTGAGTCTTAGTAGAGACTGAAATCAAGGCAATCTAATACCAACAGCAGTGGTCTGCGTTATGACATGAGTCTGTGTCCATTAGAACAGTGATCTACCCATGCATTTATCTATTAGGCTCTGGACAGTCATCACTATAGACAGGTAGCAGCCAAATACATTGGTGAAAGACAGATGCTAAGTGGAGCCCAAAGACTATCCTCTTAGACTAATAATCTAATCCTTCACAATGTGGGTGATCTCCATGAAAGACACAGGTTATTTTAAGAAGACAACACTGTTCTGACTGAAAAATACCTTGTTGTCCCCCAGCCTCATGACAGTCTGCTTTGCATTGCTCGCAGTCCTGAACCATGACCAGGACAAAGAATGCATGTTAGGACCATTCCTGATCACTAGAGTTCTGACATTTCTTGTGCAATCAGGGTGACATGGCGAAGTTCCAGTCAAATCAATTACTTTTGTCACCAGGATTCCCTCTGTAGCCCTAAATGAACTTGCATTTTTCTTAACTTCCTGTACTATGTTATCGGGTTGTCCTGCTATGAACTGTTAAATAACTGCTGTGTTTCTCATATGCACAAAATGATTACTTCACCCATCCCTGGCGTCAGCTATCTCACTGGAGTGCATTCAGATTTAATACATCCATGGTTGTATGGCTCTTTCAAATCCCTCAATGAATTAATAATGATCCTTGGCATTTACATGGGTCCTTTGATTCTAAATGCTTGACAAATGCTACTAAGCAACTTGACCCAGGTCACATAAAACTTAGTGATCAAGCCAACTTCTAGTAACTCTTCTCCCAAACATTAGTCCAGGGAGCTTATATGGAGAGAAATAGACCCACTCATGGAGCCATGCTTGCATGAGACAAAGGAGGCTTTTTCCAAATATTCATTGTTTATTATTGAAGTAAGACAGAAGCAGGTTAAAAGCTACCCAGACGGCCCTTCTAAAAGCTGCAAAAGATCCTCCTATCAATCATTCACAGAGGCTTTCCTTCTCCTAATGGCTCAGAATATGCTAAAAAAACTGAATGAAAAAAGTTCCTGCATGTCTCAGCCTTATTTTCTTCCTCTTGTTTCCTTTCAGAGCTCACTCCTGACCAGGTCAACCTGCTGCCAAGGCAACAGCCTGCTATGTCGCTCACCAACAGAGGAGTATTCCTTTCTTTGTGTGCGTGTGTATACAAGAAAGTCAGAATGGAAACAACCGCCTGTTTCCAAAGAGACCAGATCCCTGCTGATGTCCACAACAAGGCAAGACTCGGGCGTCGCATACCCTGCACAGGCCCAGTAGGATGGCAAAGCTTTGCCTTGGAGGCCAGCGACTGGGGTCTATCTGCTGCACCAACCTGCAGCCAGGCTCTGCACAGCTTGGGCAGCACTGCTTGGTAGCTGATACTGGGCTACTGACATGGAAGTTCACACCATGTGAATTAGGGCACTGGCAGTTAAACCACTGGGTTTTAAATTCCTGATGTTCTGAACAGTGATCTAGATTATTCAATCTAAGCGGATTTTAAAAATCTGAAGTATTTAAACTGTTAGCACACACTGTACTACCAACACCAGGCATGAGTGTTTAGGGTATTTTGTGAGTTAAAAGAGTAAAATCTGCTTTTAAACCATAAAATTAGTTATAAAGACTACTTTAAAATAATGTGGGGGATCAGGTTTCCAGACCTTTCAACCATTAGCTTCCAGACCCCTGAGACAACCATGCTGGTGAACAAGTACCACACTGCTGCTGACATTGCTCTTCACTTTCAGTAGCAAAGCCACTTTATTATTTATTACTATTATTATTATTGTTATTATTTTATTATTTTCCTGTTGCTGCAGACCATATCAGAGGATCTCGAGGGCAATGCTCTCCACAGGTTGGCAACACAGCTTCAAACTCTGCCCACATCACATTTCTCACAATCTTCTCCCCTGCCCACTCAAATAACCTTTTTGCAGATGGAGTACCCTTTCAAGTAAGTCCGAATATCTTCATTCTCACAGCTAGAACTGTAAGAAGAAATGGGAAAAAAAAACCCAACCCAAATACAGTTGCTATAAAATCTATCATAAAAATCCCTGGAGTTGACATCGCTATGCAGAAAGCATGCATCTCCTTCAGTTCAGCATCACTGCCCATCTGAGAGGGAGAAGGATGCAGTGCGGGCCAGAGTCACAGTTGCTGCGACCGCTGGAGAGTCCTGTGGTGACTGAGGAAGAGTGAAGAAGGGTGGGTGAACAAGTCATTGCCCAGCAGTTGGGAACCAGAGGCACAGGAAAGTTCAACAGTAGCATTCAGCATGAGTGTTGCATGCATTGGTGCCTCAGGAGAGCCTGCCAGAGCTTCCCCACAGTCCCCAAGGCTCTCCCCTTTCCACGTGACATTCAGAGTAGGAAACTGCAAACCTGCTACCTCTAAGAACCTTCAAGAAAGCCTAGGACAGTGCTGAACAAGTAGTTACAGAGTAACCTGATCACTGAACCAAGCTGCACCTTAATCTTAACAAAGGGAACATCACTTTGATTGAATGAAAGGCTGGATTAACAGTAGTCAGGCCCATTCCTTGAGAAGGCCCCTGAAACAGATGAAAATTTCATTCTTTACCATCACTCACAAACCTCCCTAAAGAGACAGTCAAAAGATCTGTCAAGTCTGTTTTCCAAAAAAGAAAGTTTGGTAGGCGGGTTTGTTTTATGTGGAGGCAGTCAGGAAGTTTCTCAATGCAGAAGTTAATAAAGCACAAGCAGAGTATTACACATAAGCACAGGTCATCTTCACCAGAGCTGTGCCATATCTATACATGAATTTTTTAATGCACCTTTATGTAAATATACTTTACAACCACTTTCAGTGCTTCCCAAGATAAGTAGTCACTAAGGCTCATCTCAGAAGCTACCTTGAAAAGTTGAAGAATGTTCTTAGAATTGCATCATTTCTTACAATATGAATAGTGCAATGAATGCCTCATACAGTATAAAGGCATTAGTGGAAACACAGCAGTGAAAGCAAGGATGAAGATTGCTCCACTGTGAAGTAGATATAGTTCAGATGTTTTTACGTCCAAAATCAACCAACAAGAATATACACATGAAAGTTACATAATACAAAATAGAGCAGAAGTGGGTTTAGAACATACCTTTCGTCAGGTACAGATTAAAAGCATTTGGAGAAAACTGCAGTCAGTTGTAAAGATTTCAACTTCATTAGCAAACTGTGACTGAAAGAAACTGTTCTCACTTCCCAATCGTAATTATCTGAGCAACCTTAGACTGACTGTGATAATGTAAGCCAAATTCTGAAAGAAGAAACCCCACAGCAACCTACAAAGTTGGATTCTATGCAAATTAGAGTTAATAAAAAAGCATTAATATAAGTTGAAAAAATAACTGAAGGTAAAGAAAAACCCACCAAAAATCCACATCATGAGGGAAAACAAAAAAACAAACCCCACCAAACCTACCCAAAAAACCCCTCTCAAATCTTTGGCAGTCCTCTCCCCTAGAATTGCAGGTAAGTTCACTTAGCACACTTGAAAGAGATTAGTAGGGGATGCCTACGAAACCACAGATACCATGAAGTTTCCTAACATCCAGATCTCAGTATCTCAGTCCTGCTTTTCAGCATCCCCAGGGTATTTTGACTGGATATGCAATGTTATTTTAACACGATGTCAGTACACGTACCCCCGTCCAGTCTTTTAGCATTACAGAATAATTTGCACTCCTGTAAGCTTCTCCATTGCCAGCCAAGTCCTGATACGACCATTCTTACCCAACATACTCCCCTTTGCAGCTGCCTCAGTCACTTTAGATATCCAGAATCTTGCTGGTACACACTTTTCCACTAGAGACCAAACATACAATATTCCAGTAAACAAGGACAAATTCTTATTTTCATTAATGGCACTTTACACAACTCCAACAGGCACATTTCTGTATCTCAAGTGATAAGCAATGACACACTGTAATCAAGGAAGGGATCCTCACTGCAAGTAAAAGTTTTATTGGATAGCTCAGCATTTATAGATTTTTTTGCTTTCATGCTATAACTCAGTGCAAACTAGAAGAAGCCATCACTGCCTCACCTTCTCAGCTAGCAGCTCTCGGATCTTGCTTGCTTGCAAGCGGAATTTGAAGAGCTGGGACTCCAATACAAGGCATCGCTTCTGCCAGTCCATACAGCTACCATTCTCCACTGTGAGTTCTGCCATTGTGAAGTTAATCATCCATTTGGGATGGCATCTGAGGCTCTAAAAATCCTAGAGAAGAAAAGGGGGTGAGGAGAAGCGGTTTTGAGAGAGGCAAACTTTTCATTCTTTGTGCCCTGTATTCCTTGTTCCATCCTACAGGACTGGTAAGAAAGGCCATTTCCTCTGCAAGCAGAAGATGAAATGGTAAAATCCCAAGTTACTGATACTGCCTTCTGTCAGAGCTCACTCTTTTAATGGACAGGAGATAAACATTCAAATAAATTTTCCTCTTTAAAGTGAGAACTTACATCATGCTGTATATTCCACAAACAGCCTCATTATCATCCTTCCAGCCTTGCTCAGCGTCTACCTATAGACTAGCACTATTTTTACTCCTGCCTCTTTTGTACCAGTACGGCTACAAGCTCTCAAGTCACTAAAACTTCTTAAAGGTCACGAAACCAATTATTAACATGGGGCACCAGTGCCTTATCTCATACAGACTGTGTTAAGGGGATGTGATGTATAAAGCAACAGTGTTCCCAATCCCTAACTACTTGATACAGTCAGTCCACAATAACAGTAGCTGCGCCACACTATTTAAATAATTGTTCTCTTAAAAATTAAGGAGATCCCAGCCAGGAATAAAACCTAGGGCTGAACAAGACATACAGGTCTACTGAAGTCCTCGTAGACATCAAGAGATACACACAACTCCACAAAGTGGAAAAAGCTGTGGTTTCTGAAGTTGTTTTATTGTCTTACTTAGCAATTGTTTAGACATTTCAGATAACTTGCTATGAGCACAAAGTATGTGACATGAAGGTAGTAAGTGTCCTTAATCAAATTCCAGAATCTGTGAACATTCACAAGGAGGTATATAATATCAACCCAATGCGTGCAGTCCAGCAGCCAGCTGTATTACCCTACTATAACAAATGTTTACAAAACCAGAAGTTATTAGTTCATCAGTTTCATCAAAACACTGATATCTACACTTATTAAAGGAACTTCTCAAGATCAAGACTTGGGAAAGAGTATTGAAGTCATTCTGCCTCATTGCTTTTACATCTGCCTTTGCAAGGTGGAAAAGCTGAAGATGTTCCTCTAGTTGTACCCACTTGCCAGGATAACAGCTCATATTTTGCCTAAGAGACCTGATATTCAAGTTACCCTTCATATAATATACATAGCAGTGTAAGTATACCTAACACAGCAAGCCACTCTAAACGGATATGCCCCTGCTGTTCTGAATTAAGGAAGATGTGTTGTATCATTTAGCTACAAACACTACCTGCAAGTTATTTTATATACAGGTTTCTTTGTTCAGTAATAGAAAGTCTGCCAGGCAACAAGTTGCCTGTCTTCCCAATAATGTGTGAAATACTATTCCAGGTCAGAAGGTAGGTTTAAGTAAAAGAAAGAAAAGGCACACTCATGTCCATGCTGAATACACTCTGATATAGGAAGGAAGACCAGTATTCCGCAAGCAGCACACTTACTACTTTACAGAAACGCATGGACCAACCTTCACAACAGCCTAGTCCAGCACACTGACCTAAACTCTAGACCTAGCTCCTTGCCAGGCATTGAACCAGGCACACTTCACAATAACACTGTAGGGTTTCCCTCTAAGGTAGCGCGATCAGTCCTTCTCCAAGCCAAAAGAGTGTACTAAGTCATGATCCTACAACACCCTAAGCTTGCTTATAGCTAACCCTGTCCCAGACATCATAATTCAGCTCTCAAATTAAATTCTGTTCTCTTTCACACAGGTATACAGATACTTTAGTCTTTATTCATAGCTTAAGTCCAAAGAGGACATATGAGCAATTGGGATAAACTATAATCCCACAAATGAAAATGAATCTGATTTACCACACAGCTTATGTCAGAGCAAAAGTAATTTCTTCAGGTAGTCTGTAACTTCTGGTTGAACTAAAATACCCTGTTTTGAATAGGAAATCTAAGACTGCAGTAGAGATCCTGAATTATTAAGTCTTGCTCCTTCTCACTGTAGATAACCGCATCTCGTAATCCCTTTCATAAATGAACACAGCCTTTCCCCAGAACCATGCAGGCAGTCTTGCTCCCACTATTCCTGTTCTAGAACCTCACCCCTCTAATAAGCTGCCTTCTAATTACCAGCATAAATATAATAACAACCAGCTTGTGTCTGTTCATTCTTGTAGATCACTGCCCTTCAGCTTAACTAGTTTTCCTCCCCTCCCTCTATTTATCCCTTGATATATTTATAAATATCAAAAGCTTCTCCTTAAAAAACTCATTTTGCAAGGCCAGAGATAAGGGGCTCTTTTAGGCTCACCGGAAAAAGCTCACTACTCTCCCTTTGCACCTGTTCCAGCTTAGAGTTGGGTCCTATCTTTTTCACTCCCATCCATAGACATGGGTGACTACAACTGCATCTGAAAGGCAGGATGCAGCTTCACCAAAACCTTGTGTAAAGGCATTTAATATTTCTCACTCTCCTAGGGAATACCTCACCTGACTGCATTTGCCTTTCTTAGAACCACATTACACTTACGGGTTGACATTCACAGATAAGCCAACACAGGCTTTACCTTTGCAAATGCCAGGCATGGAAGTGCAGGGGGCCCATTACAATGGTATTGGAACAGATTAATAAAGCATAGGTGTGTGCCAGATCTCCACAAGATCAAGAATACCTGTACTATAGGCCATTGCAAAATGTAACAGGCCCATGGTTACTGTGAAATTGATTAGCATATCCACACCTTTTCCTCCACTGCTGTTCCTAACTAGCGTTCTTCCAGCTTGTGCCCACATTATTACTATTTCAAAGGTGCAATTTTATTTTGTGTCAATACTGATCATTACTAATTCTGCAGGTCAGTCAACTTTTCCAGAAAAATCATAGAATATCAGGTTGGAAGGGCCACAGGGATCATCCAGTCCAACTTTTCTTAGCAAAGCATGATCTAGACTAGATGGCGCAGCACCTACATATCCAAACCTTATAAAGGTCCACCACTTGCCTGGGGAGATATTCCAATGGCTGATTGTAAAATACCTACCTTATAACAGACTCCTCCCCTACCCTTCAGCACAGTGTTGTCACATTCTTTTTTGTAATTTGTCTGCCTTATTCTTCTATTAATTCCCAGCTCTTCCACTTAAGCTAATTAACTTCCCTGTATGTCATATCAGTTGATTTCTGAAGGCCAGAGATTACAATTACAGCTTTTCCTCTCTCTAGCAAAACTTCACCCTTTTTCAGAGAGGATATTTTATCACAATGGCTCATGATTACCCCTGACAACTTTATTTACTATTTAAAATTTATTCTAAATTTTCATTTATTGTTAAATGCATCATTTATTCTCCCTCATTCTTCTGAACAACTGTACTTTATGAATTACAGTATCAACTTTATTTTGACAGATTAAATCTTTGCTACTGGACTTGTCATTTCAATATGCCTTTTTTTGCAATTCTTAACCATCTTAGTCCACTAAGTTATTTGATCCCCACCCCAAATTGGTCCTTTTGTACCAGGTAAAATATCTGTATGGTTATAGAAGCCATATTTATATGATTATACAAAATTTGTTCCTTTTTCCCCCTTTGGCATATAAGTGAAGTTGAGAATCAGACACTTTCAGGTACAGTATTCTTACTTTAGGAACTTGGAAAATAGGAAGGAGCTACTTTGTTCAAACAAGCTGAGATTTCCAGTACTTCATTCTTAAATGCACAGATTCACTTCTGAAGAACAGCTTGATTTTCAAGTGTCAAACAAATTCCAATGAAGATAATGGGAACTACAAAGTCCTTAGAACTTAGGAGGGGGGCTAAATGACAAAACCAACTGCTAAATGCAGACACGAGACTTCCAGTTTTGACTATCTGGAAGTTGAAATCAACTGACATTTCTGACGTCAAATGCTATAGTCAAAATAAATGTGAATATATTTAGTTGGAGTCCCTACATCCAGTTGTAATTCCAATGAACATAAAGTTTATACCAGAATGTCACCACTGGGGTTTGTTTCTTTTCAAGTTTTTAGACCAGAATCAGCTGATGTCCCAGATGTTGGTGGATCCAGACTAGAATACAAAACACTTCAGAAACTTTGCATACTTCCATCTGAAAAGCCTTCTGAAAATAAAAAGCAATTAATCAACATGAAGTCTTTCAGGTGCCAGCACAAATGCAAGCAAAATGTTTGCAGCGTTGTGCATTCAGTGCAAACAATACAGACAAATGAAACAGTATTTCTGCATTTCAAATGCCAGTTTCTCCTCAGCTCAGGAATCAGTTTACCTAGGCTGTTACAGAGATTCAATCAGCACAGAAGCGCAGTTCTCAGCACCTGCCAGGAAAATGCACGAAACCCTGCCTGAACACCAGAGCTGAATTTAACTTTCAGCTACCATCTTACAACAAAAGGAATAACTACAAGTGCAATAAATGCAACATGTGAAGGGAGAGAGATTTCCTCCCATGCCACTGCATCAATACCAAGAGGGTCAGCAGTATGGGTGATGGTCAAAACTCGGTGTGGAAATACCATACTATCAGTGAACCTCCTCCTTGCAGTCACCTCATTTTCCATTTCATAACCACTTTTAACACCCAGCTTTTTAACCCTGATAACATTGGAATTGTTCAGCCACTTGATCAGTTCCAGTTTATAAGTGCAACCTGGGATGTGCAAGACACGGGGAAAAATAATGTGATAAGCTGCAGGAAGGGGGGAGGGGGGGAAGGAAATTAAATAAGAATTCCTCTACATCAGCGCAGGTGATTTGACTAGCAGAAGCTCCAGGAGGGAAGAAAAGGGCACCCGGTTTTGTCGTTCTGCCTCCAGAGGTCTTGCCCACACACGAGGGAGGCAGAAGAGACTGCAGGACTCACTCTTGGGGTGCGTTTTTTTCCCCCCATGTGCCCGTTCCTTCCCCAACCTCCTCCATGCTGTCTCAGTGACCAAAGTCCCACACCCGGCGGCAAACCTATTTATTTGAAGCAGCAAACGTCGATTCACAGAGATGACTAACATCTCCCCAGAAAGCTCCAGTTAGCCCCTTGCCGTCACTTTGAAGAAAGAAAAGAGTGGAGAAGGGCTATGACAGCCAGCCCCGCACAGACCGGCCCTCAAGCGCCCACCCCCCTCTCCTCACCCGCGGGCCAGCAGCCGCCCACACTTACCCCTGCAGATAGGAGGGGGGTCGGGCCGCCTTCCTGCCCGCGCTCACCTTGGCCGGCGAGGAGGTCTCGCCCCGGCGGAGCGGGGCAGTGACAGGCGCAGCCGGCAGTGTCCGGGGGCTCCGCAGCCGGCGCGGCCGCAGGGAGAGCGGCGGTGCTGGCCCTCGCCTCAGGCGGCTGCGCGGAGCTGGGTAGCAGGCAGGTGCCCGGCGCGGCTTCTGTCCCATTCAGCACTTTACCATCTCCGCTCCGTTTTCCTTAGAGCGGGAGAGCCCGTCTCAAATATCAGAGCCAGCCCTCCCGAGGAGCGCAGGAACTGACATCACCCGCCCCAGGCTTTTAACCCCTTTTCGGGCTCGCCGGCGAGGCAGGTGGGGCAGGCAGCGCCCAGCGGCGGCTGCGGGACTGCCCGGGGGGATCGGAGGCGAAGTCGACCGCTGGGGCGGCCGGACTCATACCCCTCTGCGCCTATCTTGCACGTTCAGGGGCTTCCTGAGGCTGAGGTACGGAGAACGGGCTGGTGCTGAGGAGGCATCCCGCGCCGGGCTCTCCGGGCGCCTGCTAACTGCCCGCTCCAGTGGAAGCGCTCCTGCTTCTCTGCACCGGGCAGCCATCTTGCTCTGCCCCGCTCCCCAGGGCGAAAGCCGAACGGGGTTGGAGGTCCCCCTGAGTAGAGCTCCTGGCGGCTCTAGGCTGCTACCTCGGGCCTCTCAGGCAGGGAAGCGTCGGGCCCTTGTCTCCTGAGATCCCCCTTGCAGTTATTTCCCAGCCTTCAGAACCAATGTGTCCCAAGGCAGCTGCGTTTCTCGTGGAGCAGCGCTGCCCTCACCACCCACCAGTGTCTGGAGGAGCTGATGGAGCACCCTTCACTGGTTTTAGGCAGCCCCCAGCGCATGGCGTTGGTGCCATGATGGACTTGAAAACCAAATTAGTGTAATGACGGCTCTCCTGATGAGAGGACACCATCCTACTTGCACATGCGTAGGCCATCTCACACACGACAGCTCAAACAAACTGGTCTGTGTTTTCAAGCATTTCTAAAGAAAGCTGCCAGCACACACCTTATTTTATTCAAGGATAGTGATGCCACTTGTTGAGCTACCCTATGTGCTTACATCTCTTACATGAATATAAGTTTATTTAATAGTAAATATTACCTGTGTTACTCAAACGGAGTGGCAGTGTCAATGCCCGGGGAGGCTGTCCACTGGGACTGAGCGTGCTACCTGCTGCTGCCCTCTGCCCCAGGCCAGTCGCTGCCACCCGTAGGCTGGTTGTACCTGCGCTCTGCCTCTTAATATCCAACAGACCAGGATGGGCACATGGGAATCAAAGGGACTGGAGTCAGAGGGGGGCTGCAGGACCCCCGGGCTTTGGGCCTCAGACCAGCATGTTTCAAAGCAAAAGATTGTTCATTCTGGCCCAGGTTTAGCAACTACTTGTTACTTACTCCATCATCAGCCGTGTTACTTCCATTGAAGATACTTTAAGAATTTCCCTATGAGGCTGTGCTCACTGGGGGTAACAACAGTCATGCTGACATGTATCTCCCTGGCCTATTTACGTGTGCCCTTCACATGGCCTGCTTTGCCACCATGGAAGGTGGTCTTATCTCCTTGAGAAAGCAAGCGTGGGTTGTTGGGAAGGGATGCACCAAAAACATGATGTCTTGGGTGATAATGAGAGATCCATGAATGCTCTGAAACTGTGCTTTGGCTGTTGTTGAGATTGCCCACATGTAACAGAGCAGTCTGAATTAAACAGGCTCGCAACAGCCTATGGAAGAAGCAGGCAGGAGAACCTCACAAAATTATCTCCTAGTACTGTAAGCAACACTCATCACTAGGCATGGTTAAACAAGATCTGAAGTGTGGTCAATCTGGCTCACACATATTGCGTGGTCTGAGATCTGCTGTTTAATAAACTTGTGTTGTAAAATCTTTGCTCACGTCAATAGTGTGCTTTTACTGGTGTCTCAGCAGAGAAACAGTAAGTAGCAAATCACTTACTATGCACAAATAAAAATATTGATGTGATTAAGTGGCTAAAATATAGAAATATAACTAAAACCATACTGCTAAGATTTGGACATGGGAGTGGTTAAAGGCAAATGCTGAGATTTATACCTTGTTATTCAAAGAAGTATTCAGATTTCCAAAGATGCTGTGGGCCTTGCAGTTCCCTGAAGATTGGTTTGCTTTAGATTTCTCATCTGTTACCAGTTTCCTGGGAATTTGGTTAAATGACACTGCCTGTTCCTTTCTAGCTAAAAGACAAAAGTGTACATTACACAGCTGGCTCAGGCAGAGAGCAGGATAGCACTAGGCAGAGATGGCCAGAGATCCAAGTGGAGACAGGCAAAGAACTGAAAAGAAACAGACATCTGACAAGGTGCTCTCCAATTTGGCCAGCCCAGCAGGGACAGGCAGGAATACTGGCAGAAATGGAGCTGGTTGCTGGGATAGTGCCAGCTAAAGAGAGTTCTCGAGCAGTTCCTAGTGGAAGGGACTCCAGCTCGCTACAGATTGTGTGTTGTGTGTGAGCCTGTATTAATCGTTACTCCCAATGATCTAGGCAGCTTCATGCATTACAGGATCCCCTCCTTAACTGAGGTTGACCAAAGTGGGAAAAGAAGCTATTCCCTTCATGCTCCCCAACCTATTCCTGACTCCTTTCAGTCATGGCATACAACTATAGTACTTCTTAATCTGAATTTTACGAGGTATTTTTATTCTTCTTTTAAAGGCACTGGTCAAGTTCTCTCATTTGCACCAGCAAAGCCATCAGGATTGTCACTAACTAAAATGTCAGTCTGGCCTTGTGTTTTTCCCAGGCAATGAAGCTTGACTGCCAGGACATTCCTCAGCCACTGAACTTTATACAAAGTACCTCCCCAAGAATTGCCTGCACACACCTTACTTTAACCCCTGGAGGCCCAGAACCACATCAGCACTCACACAACCAGGTGCTACCATCTCTTTAATGCAATTATTCCACAGAGCTGTGCCTCCTTATGCTGTGTGTTAAATTATTTAACAAAATTATTATAAAAAAATAATAAATACGTCTTTCATTAAATAATACAAATAGAAAACCAGTTTTGACTATAAAGGGAGAAGGTTACAAGAACAGCCAGTAGTATCTCAGAGTTCCCAAGTCATTTACCTTGGTAGTTATCTTTAATATGTCTGCTCAAGCACTTTATGTCAGGGTTTTTACAATTTGCAGACAAATCATTCAGCAAAAAATAAAGCTTACTGTAAACAGCAAATATCGACAAAACAAACTCTCTGGCAGATGAAAAAGAACTAGCTTGGCATTGTTAGACTATTGACATCAAAACACAAACACAGGGTGCTTTGTTAAGAGCACTATATCCAAAATACCTAAACAGAAGGACAAAAAGATAAATGAGAACAAGGTGTCAGAAGATAAGAGTACAAGAAACTCTTTGTCTAGCAAGCAAAGTTGTCATAGTTCTGCAGGTGGGAGAGAGCATTATGTTCCAGTTGCAGCAGTGATGAAAACTTACCAAAGGGGCAAGGACACCAGCCAGACCAAGTCCATATGTCAGAGCTCAGTCTAATGTGGGAAAAAACTTGCATAAAAACAAGACAGTACCTTGAAACATCTGTTTGAGGTACTTGTTTCTCTCTGCAGGGAACTTAGGCTTCATATTGTAGTTCTCTGAATTCCACCTGTGGTAGAGGCTTAAAGATGTTGAGAACGGCCTTTGTGCCTAGTTCCCTTACTCTGTTCCTCCTGGGCTTGCAGTGTGCTGTCAGAATTGACACAAACCTGCAAAACCCTGCTCTGCTTCTCTTCTAATCAGAAATGACAAGTTCATGCAGCAGAAAGTAAGACTGGCAGCTGTGGATCACCTCTCTACATAAACCAGTTGCTCTTGGGAGGGCTAGGAAACCATTGCTCTCCGGTAATCTGACAGCCGGTTTTGGTTGTGTTATGGCAATCTTGTCACACTTCACACACATAAAGGACATAAAGACTCTTGTGTGTACCAAGAACTTAAGTGAGATCATATGTTTTATATATACATCCTTGAATGGCACAGAGCAAAACAGTGGAGATTTTCCATTTTCCTTAGGGTATCATCCCTCTGGTAGCTCCAGTGCTACTCAGTATTAATAGCTCACAGATTGTTTCATCTCTGTGCTTCTCCAGTTTCAGCCTCCATGTAGCAAATTGCATTAGGTCTTTCTCTGCTAGATTAAGAAGCCATCAGCTATCATTAGTCTGTGACAAAAAACTTTCTCTTCTATAATATACACAGATTTAACATCCCTCACAATAATTAATGTTTTCTAATGCTTGTATTCTTACAGGTTTATCTACAACATAGATTAGACAACTGGAGCTTAAAAAGTAAATTTGGGATTGTTATCAGTATGCTTGGGTGTGCCTGTTAAACTCCTGTTCCAGAGGGGAGAAGAAAGGAGGACAGCATATGTGAGTCTTCAGGCTAAGGAGGAAGAAAGCACTCCTTGCAAGTGTATTTGCTTTGTGTGATCTTCCTGTGTCTGGCATTGGCTGGTAGGCAGCCCATAGGGTTCGCACCCACCATGGCACGCTTTGTATCTTTTTCAGAGTCCGCAGGTTACAGCAGAAAGTGCTGTGCAAGTGATGCCATACATAATGAATCTCACAGGTAAACTGTATCAAGCCCAGGTGCTACAACTATGTAGAGCTGGCTCAACAGCACTTGAAAAACTAAATGTTGCTGCCCTAAGGATGAGGGGTCTGGCTGCTCCCACGGATGAAAAGGAGGCATAGAAAGAGGGGGATGGAGCTGGGAGGAGGTATTGGAAGGAATCAGGGAGAGCCCTGATTCCTGGAGAGCTGGGCCTGCTGCTCTTACGGCCTCAGTGATGTGAGAGATGGTCACAGTTCTGCTGCCCCTCCACCCCTTGAGTGGCAGCAGTGGGTCTGGCCTCCCAGGAGCATAGCTCAGGCAAAGTAGGGGGCAGCGTATGGTCGTTTTGCTTCCCAAGGTTTCCTGTGAAATGCCAGGGAGACACCCATTTACAGAGCTTGTTCTGGAAGCACAGTGCAAAAAGCTGCTCCAGGGAAAGAAACCCAAACCATGTCAGGAGTAAGGAACAGATTATAGATTACTGGCTTGAATTTAAGCCACATGGTAGAAACAAAAACCTGCTACCCTCTGACAAGCAGCAACAGTGACAGCTATATGGACAGACTGGTCATCTCAGCCCAGTTCTTGAACATCAGCTGTCTGAGGGACATGTTCAGTAGGAGTGAGTATTGAGGAGGCAATAGTGTCTGTTGCAGGTCACCAGAGGAGCTCCACAGTATAGCACAGACCTTTACTACTGCTGTTGAAGATTATAGTTCTGCATCCAGCCATCGCTGCAAACAGCTTCTCAGCAAAAAAACCCCTCAGACCACAAGGGATCATGGGTAGTGAACTCCTTCCTCATCCCCACTAAAGCCGTGGGTTTGAGATGAGTTTTTGGATGGAAGAGGTTTTGGCAGCTCAGGACAAGTAGTAGGCCTTGTCCCTGCTGTACCCCTATGGCAGAGCTGAGAGGAAATTCCATTTCCAGAATTGTTAAATGAATACATTCAGTGAAGAGTAATATAGTTCTCAGCTTGCCCTGTGTTTGGTTGCTGATCTGAGAACTTCAGCACAGGCACCTGGGGTAGGTCTGTGGTCAGTGCAGGAGAGACTGCACAAAACACCATGCTCTGATGGAAGATCTCTGCCTCTCCACAAGTAGGCTGGCCTGTACTGGCTTGTGAGTGGGGAAGAGAAGACATTAGTAGGAGATGGGGCTAGTCTGTGGGAAGGGTTTTGGCTGCCTTCCTGGTCTTGCGTGGAAGTCATGCCTACAGCTACCAGATGTAGGGATGGGGTGTGGAGAAGAGCACAGATCCCTGCCATAGGACTCCTACTTGCAGAGCATCCATTGCTAGAACCAGCAGGCAGCCTGTCCTCCGTGGTAGTGCAGGAGGGAGACATTGCTAGCTGGAGAGGATTTTGGCTTCCTTCCTGGTCTCACACCAGAGCCAGGCGCACAGCTTGCAGCTGTCTGTGATCTCTGCTCTGGGATCTTTCAGGCTTGTCAACACTTTGTGTAAAGGGAGAAATTATTTCACTCCCACATGGGGGTGGAAATGTCAAAAGTCCCCATGGAGATCCCTCTGCCTGCTTCTCCCAGGAGGGGTCACCTGCAGGTGAGCAGCCTTGGAGGGGGCTCTGTCTCCTCTGTCTCTCTGCAGATGAGATCCCCATGCAAAGTACTTGAGAGCAGCAGTTGCTGAGCTTCCCTGGCATGACTATTCCTTCTGGTTTCCATGGGGATTCACAAAAACATCAGGAAAGCACTGATCTCTTTTGGAAGACAAGTAATATGATGTGGTAGTGCCCGTGGCTGGGGAGGGGGGGACAACCCCACTTTTATACTGTTAACTGAGTTCTGGGGTTAGTCCTGGGGCTTGCCTGCCCAGAGTTGGCAAGGAAAATATTTCTGTATTATTCCCAAAGGGTTAGCAGCAGCTTTTGTGTACAACTCCCAAAGGGATAGTAGCAGCTCAAAGCAGTAACTCAAGCTTGTAGGTATTACAAGCTGACATAGGCAGGTTCAAATGATATTGCAAATTGATTTTAATGGACAGCACTGGTAAATGATGTCAGCAGACAGCCTAAACAAGCAGTGTTTGATAGTACTTTGACTGGATGGGGTTAGGGGGGAAGCACTGGTGAGGAGCCCAGGATGTGCCACTATGTGGCCCAGCATGCAAGTGTACACACACGTATGACATACAGAGAAAATGTGCATGCTGCTGTCTCTTCTGTCAAGCATATTCATTTCTGTCTGAAAGCATATGGACCAAATGTCACACTTTTTACCTTGATCATAGAGGGAAACTTCCACGTGCAAGGAACAAATTCACAGTCTTGCCATCACAGTATCCTGTCACTAAGACTTCACCCACTGCCCTGAAGGTCTCACCCTGCCCTCTTCATTGCAAAATCATCCAGTGTTATTTCTCACACTCTTCCCATGAAGTTTGGAGGTGCCTGCCAGATACCCACCCACCCCCTTGCACACAGCAACAATTGCCAAACAGTACAGCTGCCAGGATGAAAGGACATGGCAGGAATGGGTGGAGGGGTGGCTTTTCTTATCTGCATAATTTTTGTGAGGCAGTTCAAGATTTCCCAAAGATTCTGCAGGAGGGGAGAGGTAAAGTTGATAGAGGATAAGATGGCTTTCAAACACAGCCAACAAGCATCTTAAAAAGGAAAACCTAATTTTGTGTGTGCCTCTGCCTCTGGGCAAAATATTCTTGGCTCAGTTTTGAAGGTGCTGGGAAACTCAAGGGTTGGGTGTCTCTCAAAACCAAACCAGTCTCAGGATGCCTGCAACAGGGTGACCAGATAAAAGTGCCAATTTTGAAAGCATCATCCTATTTTTTTTTTTATTTTGTCATTTACTAACAATAAGCACTCCCTGGGAGGCTCAGAGATTGATCTCGAACTTGTCTTTCACTCTATCCACTGCCTGCGGCAGCAATCCATGTAATAGAAGTCTGTTACCTTGTCTGTAGATTTCAGTGGTGCTTGGATGTCATTGCACTGACTGCTGTGATATGACATTCCCACCCATTTCCTTACGCCGTGCTCCCTTGCCCGGAGTCCTATGAGCCTGCAAAGTAGCCTCTGAAGATGAGGTCACTGCCTGGCCTCTCCCTCTGTCAGTGACTGCCTCCCCTGCCCAGTAACCTCAGTGCTGGTATAGAGAAGCAGCGTCCCCCTGTTCCCTCAGAAACCCATGCCAAGATGCAGCAAATCTTGGACACATAGACAGCTAATTAAAACTGCTTGAGCAGCTCCAACACAAAACTGAATTAGAGCCTTCTGCAAAAGATGTCATGGGTAATTTTTAATTATTTGTTTAATCAGTGTTAATTGCACATAGTGGGAGTTCAGAACTCAGCCTGCAAATGCTCAGCTGGCTGAGACGCTCAAGTTCTCCAGCCAGTCTGGAAACCCTGGTTGAGGAGCAGAAGGAGGGACATTTGCATGTGAATGATACTCTGGGGATTTTTTCCTGCAGAGGGAGGAGGAGGAGGAGAGGAAGTATGGGAAGATGGGCTGCCTCAAAAGGAGCCTGGCCAGCATGTCGAGGGAGGTGATTCTGCCCCTGTACTTTGCTCTGGTGGACTCCACCTGCAGTACTGAGTCCATCCCTGGGGCCCCCAAAACAAGAGGGTTGTGGACCTGCTTGAGCAAATCCAGAGGAGGGTCACAAAGATGCTCATAGCACCTGATCACCTGTGGAGACAGGTCACAAGAGTTGGGGCTGTTCAGCCTGCAGAAGAGAAGGATCTGGAGAGACTTTATTGCAGCCTTTCAGTACCTAGAGGGGGGCTACAAGAAATCTGGAGAGGGACTTTTTACAAGGGCATGTAATGACAGTAAAAAGGGGAATGGTTTTAAATTGAAAAAGGGTAGATTTTTATTAGATATTAGGAAGAAATTCTTCACTATGAGGGTGGTGAGACACTGAGACCCTGGCACAGGTTGATCGAAGGAGCTGTGGCTGTCTTATCCCTGTCAGTGTTCAAGGCCAGATTGGACGGGGCTTGGAGCAACCTGCTCTAGTGGCAGGTGTCCCTGCCCATGGCATGGGGTTGGAACTAGGTGATCTTTAAGGTTCCTTCCAACTCAAACCACTCTGTAATTCTGTGACCCACTCTGCACTGGAGAGAGTTCAGCGCACCTCCTGCTTGCACTGCCAGTAGCTGGGCATGGGCAGAGCTGTCCCATCAGCAGGGGCCTTCTCCAGATACTTAAATTGGGGCGTTTCAATCCAGTCTTCCCTTTTGGTATCCTATTTTAATCAGAAGTGTCTTTACATTTGTAGTGATTATGAAACACACTGATAAAGACGGGTATGTATGTGCAGATGTGCAATAATGCATGCCTACACACACTAATTATAAGTGCATAATGTCTATTATGTTACAGTAATGAATGCGTTGTATAAAATCACAACATGATCCAGTTCGATAGTCGTTACGGCCGGAGCACCAAAGCGCGGAGACGGCGATGCCTGGGCCGCCTGAAGCGGACCGCTGCCCCGGCCCTTGGGAATGGCCGCGCCCCTCCCCTCCGCCTGTGCTCTGGCGCCACCTGGTGGCTGGCGGCGGCTCGCGGGCAGGTTCCTCCCGAGGGAGTTCTGTCCCCGGCCTTGCTGCATCGAGGGAATCCAACAAAAACGGGCGTCCCGAGAATGGGCGACGGCTGCGTCTGCTTTAACATTGCTGTGTGTACAGTTGCTGATGGGGAAATGGGCTGCATTTCCCAATGACCTGTTGGGCGCAGAGTCATAGAATCATAGAATAGTTAGGGTTGGAAAGGACCTTAAGATATTCTAGTTCCAGCCCCCCTGCTATGGGCAGGGACACCTCCCGCTAAACCATACCACGAGCAGGGACACCTCCTACTAAACCATATCACCCAAGGCTATGTCCAACCTGGCCTTGAACACCACCAGGAATGGAACATTCACAACTTCCCTGGGCAACCCATTCCAGTGCCTCACCACCCTCACAGTAAAGAACTTCGTCCTCATATCCAATC
>JAOEHY010012412.1:0-44440 GCA_025447955.1 Psilopsiagon aurifrons
AGGGAAGTTGTGAATGCTCCATCACTGGCGGTGTTCAAGGCCAGGTTGGACAGAGCCTTGGGTGATATGGTTTAGTGTGAGATGTCCCTGCCCATGGTAGGGGGCGTGGAACTGGATGATCTTAAGGTCCTTTCCAACCCTAACTATTCTATGAGTCTATGATTTTTCTAAATGAAATGTAGATTATAAATTCTCACTAAAAATCTCAGGTACAAGTAGTGAATAACATAATCATATAACTACTCCTAACCATTTGCTATTGATGTTAATTATTTCTGAAAGTTTTTTAACTTTTGGCTCTATCTTAACTATTCTAAATGAGAAGATCAGTCACCATTTGGGTGTATGACAGAACCCACAACAAAAAATATCACTGACTGATATAGCTTATGTTATTCCAATGTGATTTGACTATAGCGATATAAAAACACCACTGTGCCCACCACGAAAGGCAAAACCATATTTATTCTTAGCTCTTATGTTATTTCTGTTTAGCTTGAGTATATCATGATCAACAACTGTGATGTCTTATGATTCACTATGTTCTTTATATGATGATCCACACCAATATTAATTATAAGTAATAAGCAAAGCCCACATACATCTTCCCTTCGCTTTAAACCATACTGAAAATCCCCTTTAGTGCTTACATCCATAAGCCTTTGTTCCTCTGCATGTCTCCCTTAACAGCCCAATAATCTTTCCCCATACTCTATAGAGTTCCAAAACTCCCAGACACCATCTGGCCACATTGAGTTGTATGTCTACTTAAAGTCCAATTGACATGCAAACTAAATGCAAACTACAAACAGAATTTAACAGCACATCACCAGTTTTAAGACACAATCCGTCAAACATTTCAGAGGACTATGAAGAAAATATATCCTACACTTGCAAATCATTGGACATAATGTCTGACATTCAATAAACCCTTTAATGGCCTATAGACATTTGCCTACTACAAAATCTACTGGAAAATAAAGTTTTCTTTAACTGCAAAGAACACAATATACCCATATGCAAAATATACACAGGTATAGAATTATACAAGAATCTAAAATGACAGAATAAACTACAGTGATCTTGGAACCTATGATCTAGTGATTCCTAACTACTGACAGTAATCCAAAATGCCCAGGTCCATACCTTCCCATCACCAAAGCGGATCCATATTGTAGGGGTCATTTTAATGGCTTTGCTTTGCTCAAGTCTGGAGCCCTATACAGACAACAAAGAACTATCTGCCCCTAAAATTGTGTTATTCATTCATTAAAATATAGAAAAATCAATTTTCAAAACTGAAAGAGCTTAAACAAACAAAAGAGAATTCAGAAATAGACTTTTTTTCTTCATCCATCATAATCTGTTAGAATTAACTTCTCATTAATTTTTAAAACATTAATCCTTGACACCTTTCTTGGAATAACTTTCCCTTCCTTCCCTCTTTGGGAGCAAAGGAGAAGTGGAACTGCTGGCTTCGCATCCACTCCCTTCCTATGGTATGGAAGAGAGAAAGGTTTGAAAGGGAGCTTTAAGTTCCAAATACAAACTTCATCTGTGTCATTTTGTTCTACTTGCTTTGGATAGCTGGGTTCAATGGGTAACCTTGGCCACACCTGGCAGGTACAAGGCAAAATAAGGAAGAGGGACTGCTTCTGGTAGCATTTAACTAGACATTTTGCATTTATTCCTGACTCTCATATCGTTATTTGGTGGTCAGCATTTTCACTTGGAAGAGAACTTTTTTACACAGCTAAAATTTTAAGCAGCTTTATGGCTATTTTTCCTTCAGCCCAGGATACGGAAATGTCAGTTAAGGACTGACAGTCCCTAACCCAGCACTGGGTGGCTGTATCCCAGTGGGTGGCTTGGACATCATGCACACATACGGCAGAAAATGAGAGGACTGACCCTCTCACACTCATATGCCTCCCATCCTTTTCCCCACTTCCAGGATGCTGGGAAGGAATGCAAGCCCAGCCTCCAAGCAGTGCTCTTTGCACTTCTTTACCCCATGTACGAGCACAGTACATACTGTTGGTAAGCAGGTGATTCTGTTGGAGCGGACTGAGTGGGTGTGCACTTCCAAGGCTCGACTGCCCTGACAGTGTGGGATGACCAATGCTGTGCTGTGATCCCGTTGTAATGGGAGACTGAAGCTTGTCTTTATCCCAGGAGGATTCACTTCCACCTGCAAAACAGGGTACAAACAAACCATAAATGGGATCTACTTTTCTTTAAAGGACATTTTGCTTGGTTAGCAGCAAGCTAATACTCTCTGCATGGCTAAACACCAAGGACAAACACAGCACCTGAAATGACACCTGAAGATTTTTTAATGAAGTAATAAATACACACCAGGCAAAAAATATTATTAGAAACTTTCAGCATCACCTACCTTCATAAAACTAGTCTCTGGAAACAGGAAAACCTAGATCTTTAAGGATAAAATCATCCAAGTAAACATCAGTCACAACTAAGTAAATAAGGCAGAAAGAGAACATCTCAGACATTGAATAATCATTTCCTGCTATCACAGAGAATCAGGCCACCCAGTCCCTGCCAGACACTAATCCGTGTCCACTCTCAGGCCTGTCAGGTCTCTCACTGCTGTTAATCTTACTGGAGAGTCGCTCAGCTATTCAATTCCTCCATGCTCATAAGCATTCTAGCTTAAATTCATCCCTGAACAGATTACAACAATTTACCCTGCTGCTATGTTATCTGTGAGCTTCGAGAGCTTCCCCTCCACTGCTGGGTTTGATCCTGGGGATGTCCTAAGTGAAACACTTCACTTCGCTAGGTTAAACAAGCCAGGCACTAGGTTAGGCTTGGAAATAATCAATATTCAGGAATTTTAATTTAAAGAGTCCAGATATCTATTATGCATAGTAATTACTGTCTAAAACAAAAAACAGCATAGCAAACTAGGCACTCATGCTTGGTCTAGAGTATTTGTTTGGACTTCTGTGGCAATTTAACAGATCATAGTTTCCTTCAGTACTACACTTACACACTTGAATAACAAGTTCCTTTTAAACAGCAGTTAAGCAGACCATGTTAGTGAATTCTAAAATACATCTGGTCCAGACAACAAGCCACCTGAAAAGTAAGATTAAGCACTGCTATAGTTAAAAAATATTTTCAGGACACTCCCTTCCCAGATTCACCCACAGTTTTGACTAGATTATAAATTGTTATGAAAATGCTCAACTGCAGTATTGACTTTGTTTTGAGTTGATGAACAAGAATTTCAATTAGAATAAGTAAATAGATTACTGTGATGCAGCAGATAGAGGCAGAGGCAGCAAACAAGAAACATTTTAATTGAATATGAAAGTAACAGAAAAATTCCATTCTTTATGACAACACTTAGCTAATAAACATGATTAATACTGCTAAATGCAAAAGTTTGAAAGATCAATGATTGAGAAAAAAGGAAAACACTCCATCATTTTAGCACTATGTCCAAGTATGAATTACCTTCCTATAAAAGATTTGTAATTTGTAAAATGATGAGTAATACACTGACAAAGAAAGATACACTAAATTATGCCATGTGATATAATATAACATGGCATAGTGCAGTAATTAGAAGAACTATTACAGTTAAGGCTGTGTCAGCATCTTTGTTATTTAATATACTGTATATCAGCTCATTGAAATAACATTTGATTGCTACTTAGTACAGAAGTTGTTCATTTTGACTCCTGTGAAACACAGGTGTTATTATTTGGTATTTTTCAAGTTACATTTTTAAAAGATTTTCGGAGGAAATGCTAACAGTTTGGTTTTACCAAATGAGCATTGTTTCTCCCCATGTACTTCTTCAGTAAATTTAACATTGACATTATATTCTTCCTCAAACAAGCGTATGACACACACCTTAGAATGACTTTCTTTGCTTAGAAACAAAATTCATGCGTGTAACTTCATGTATCAGGGCAGAGACCACAATAATTAGGCACAAATCTCCAAATCTAAAGGTCTTCCTCACCCCAGTTGTTTTTCTCCAATACCCAAACCCAGCCACAGATAGCCTAAGCTCTCAGCTCATTTACTTATTTCTGGAAGTTTCTCTTCTCTTTCCAAAGCCTTGTGCACCTACCCACCATACTTCCATAGCCCTGAAGCTGCAGTACCAGAGCGCCCTACCAGCTTTCCGTGCCCAGATTTACAACCGGTGCACATTCTGTAGAAAAATACAGTTATTCCGGTTTTACAGTTGTAGAACTGCACTGTGAAAAGAAGTGACTTGCTTAAGGGAATACAGGAAATCTCCAATGGAATGGGAAACTGAATTTAAATTATGTTGTACATTCCAAATCAGTGGACCAGTTTTCCTTACAGATGGGGACAGCAATAACTTTCTTCCTGCAAATTTCACTTGTAAATCTGCTCCAGTATTCAGTGCCAGCAACACAAGAATAAATTGCAATACAGTTATCTTTACAGACCATTCCTGTATTCCTATGTTCCCTATCACTTCTCCTTAGAGAAAGTAAAAAAAATACTGCTGAGCATATGATGTATAATAAAAGAGCATGTTAAATGAAATGTATCCTGTAGTCTGCAGCATACCACAGATAACAGCTCCACCACTTAATCTGGACTACATATCCTATGCAATATCAAGCCTCTTAAAATAATAATTAGAAGTGTTTTGTAAGGGCAGTATGATTATTTCCAAGTGGGAAGTTGAGGCACAGAATTATGAAGCAACTTCCTCCATGTTACCTGTTAGACTAATGATGCAACTGGAAAAGCAGTCAGATCTCATGGGTCCTACTCCTGTGCTCTATACCACAAACACTGCCAATTCATCCTACCCGCAGCCACTTTGCACAGCCGAAGAGCAATAGTTTTAAAAGAAAACTTGCATCCTTCCCTGCATTATCTATTTCCAAAAGAAAAAGTTACATATAAATTAACAGTAAGCCAGAACCAGATTCACGTTATAAACCAAATACGTAAAATGCAAACTTGTGGTAATATACTCAGTCCTTTTACTGTCACACAACTTTCTAAGAAAGTATTTATTTTTGAGCATACACATTTTCTTATTTTGTAACACAGCTGTCAGCATTTTTTAGCAGCAAATACTTACTTGATACATAAACATATCAACGTATATATTCAAACTCTTTGTTACCATAACAGTTACAAGCAAATATACCTAGAAAAAATAAATCCTCCTTAATACTTTAAATTTAGGTCTAGCCACAATTTTTCTGGAGATTTCTGTTCATCATCATTTTTTGTCCAAAGAGGTGTGAGGTAAAGATGTCAAACTTTGATTCCAAATGCTGTCTTTGGTATGATGAGCTTACCGCTGAAACTAAAATGAAACTTAATAATGTCAGTCACGCCATACACCACAGAGAAATAGAGGTATGGGACCTGAATTTTCTTCTCTCATAATATTCAAAAGATTTGGTTTGAAGAAACTTGTATTAGGAAAAAAACAAATCCTTTGTCAATACTAAACTAGTGAAGGAGCTCATTCTTTTTAATATAGGGGTAAAGGAGTCTAAAATTAAACAATGATCCATAGTACTGTAAGGAGAGAGATGGACTTCAAGTGATTTATTTTAGGTATATATGAAACAAAAGGTGAAAAAATACATGAAAGAAGAAAGCAAACACACAACATTAAGGAAAACAAAACAACAGTAACTGGACTTAACCTCTTTCAGATGACAGGAAATCTAACTTTTTACTTAAATGAGAAAGAATATCCCATTTTCAAATATTAGTAACTTGATTCCTAAGCACCACAGGAATATTATTAGAGTACTCAGAAGTCTGTTGATTCATCAAAATGCCAATTCATCATTCATATACTTTACAAAAAGCTTTATGTTTAACACTATTACCCACTACCCATATGACCTTCTCTCCAACAGATAAAACTAAAGGACAAAAAGGTAATTTTTCCTGATCATGTTTGCATTCTAGTCGATCTTGTCCCAAAACAGATTGTACTCAGCATTAAAAAAGGGCAAGAGAGACAAGAACCTCCATCTTCCAGAGCTCTTGAAGACTGTCAGAAGCAAGCACATTGACTGTGGTTTCCTTAACGTAGCCATGCTGAAGTGAGAGGAAAAAGGCCGAGATACTAGCTGTCCAGCTTCCGAAAGGGCTGCAGAAAGCACTGGCTACCCAGCCGAAGCAGCTGAAAAAAGGTCTGGCCTGCTTCAACCACCTGGTTCAGGCCACACAGCAGATGTGTGGTGTACACTTCTGAGCTCAGATTTGCAGCTAAATGCACAATGTCGATGGAAAAAAAAGGCCTGTGTGACAGCACCATACACAGTAACCTACACGAAACAGTGCCTGTTTTCATGGGGCACAGATAAAGATGGACTCTATATGGATTTGACAAAAGAAAGAGTTATTTATGATATAGTTAACTATTAAAGTCTGGTATTTACCCATCTTAACTGGTTATTTGAGAGAACTGACAGTTATTAGTGCATGAATTACACTTCTTTAACCAAGTAAAAGCAAAACTAATGCAACAAACCCTAGCCCATTCACTTCTAAATTAAAATGTGGCGAGAGCTAAGCATTCCCTTAATGTCCTTTTACAGCCAAGCAGCCAAATTTTGTATGTCTCTTTTTCCATGTCCCTAAGAACAGCGAATTTGGATGAGTTCAGATGCACAGGGAGTTAAATTATAGGTAACCCAGACAAATGGGTAAACTCAGCATAAGCAATACACGCGCATGCCACTGATGAAATCCACTCTAGTCACAGAGCCACTGCAAGGTTATTTACAGTCCTGTACATGACTGTAAATAAAGTGCCTCTGTTTAAGTTTCATTTTGTTTAGTTGAAGGAAATGCAAGAGATAAGATCAGTTCCATTTTTCTTAACCTCCTGCTACTCACCCATTTCAGTAATTTTATAAGAAAACTCTTAAAGCTCCATGTTTTCTAGTAATAAACCTCTCACTGCATTTCTATTCTTCAAAGGAAAATCAAACCAACTGGTTTTGGTGAAGATATATTTGTGATGATTAAATTAGTGTCTTGTTTTTAAGTATTGAAAGATCTCCAGAAAGTAATCAAAGTCCAATTTGGTGACAGTTTCTTTTCATTTGGTTTCAAATTCATTTTATCAGCCTTAAAACTGCCTGGTCTGGCTAAATGAAATCCACGCTGTCAGAGGTACCTTTGAATTGAACCACCACACTGCTTCAATCTCTGTCATTTTATTTTTTTGTTGTGATACATTTCTGAAGAATTGAACTCAAATTGTGAAAAGCAATACCATCTCCACTGCCCAATTTTAGTCTAAAAATATTTTTTAACTTATTTTTCAAGCTGTTGGGCTTATTAAACATAAACATCAGCTGCAAAGGAAAAAGCACTCAGCGCACTGCTATTTCAGCACTGCGAATATCAAAGTATTTATCACCCTTAACTTCTTTTGTAAGTGTCCAGCACATACAAGGCCTCTGAATTGGCTTTTTTTTTTTTTGCTTCTCTAGAACCCCAGTACTCTGGAAGCAACGTTTGCCAGCATTCCCAGCCCCAGTATTCTCGGGTGTTCCAGACTATTTGCTTTTACCAATATCCTTATCTCACCTCAATACTGGGAAAAACAGTCACTTTTTTGGCCTGCATAGAATATCATCTAATGAAAATACTTCAGCCTACAACGTTCCATCAACTCTATTCATGGTATCAGCATATGAATGTCCCAGGAGAAGAAGAAACAGGCAGAAAACAATTTCTGTCATACCTGATAAACCGAGAATCTCATTACAGTAAGGACCTAAAAATGCCACCCAGGTTACATGCCTGCTAAGCTCACTTTCCTGTCAGAAAAACATAAAACCACTCCTGGTCAGGACTACGACCAAATTCCTGGTCAGGACTATGACCAAATTCGGTCCCTCATATTGGCAGTAGATGATGTTATTTGTGGAGTGGAGACCATGCAAGTGCAGACAATTTTTGTGGTCCCAAATAAACTTTTTTTACTTTAAATTAGGAATGAGATTTTTAATCAGCCCCAAGAGCATGACACCTACCTGAAAATCTAAATGGAACATTTGCAATGCATTTAAACCTTTAATGCATTGATTTGTTTAGCTGTGTGTATTCAGCTCTAGCAACTTCTGGACTGTGTCCTTCACAAAAGCCATGGAAGTGTGTAGGATAAGATATTAAAACTCAAGAAATCCAGTGATGGCTTTACTGGGCTACTTCCAAAAACTTATCAAGTGGTTCAGCAGATGTAATTACTGCTTAGCCCTGCCAAAGCTTTGAAATGTGCCCATTAATTCAGCAATTCCCAATCTGTCCATCAGTCAGTCATACTTAAAAAATATGTCTGTCAGAACTTAGGTGAAGTAATCTGTTGATAATTACACAATAAGAAAGCATCTTAAATCTGAATCTAATTTCTAAACCCTTTGAAAAGTCTTAATGACAGCAAAATCAAAGTTTATTTCACAGCAAACAGGATACTGATGATAAGTGGGAATATGTCAGAATAATTGATGCCAAACAATTTAATTATGAACAAATAATTTCAGGAAGACAATTTTTTAGAAGATAAAAGCACAGACATGTTTATTTAAGAATCTAACCATCTCTCCCAAATCATCAATTGCTTCCTTTAAATTTAAAAGAGAAAAAGAAATAAGGTGGTGGTAAATACAATGTGTACTGAAGTTCCCACATTATGACTGGTGATTATAGTGCTAAAGCACAATACCGGAACAATAAGGTAACTTCTTATTGCCAGTTACCTTGGAAAGCAGGAATGTCCTGCAATGGGCAGTATAAAATCTACTCTCCCTTTTTAACAACAGATTGGGTCACGCATCCCTTCAAATTACATACATGAAAAGGCTGATGGCTACTAACATACGACAGAGTGTTTTCTCCTACTTTCTAAGGCCAGTGTAGAGAAATTACTGGCTGCAGCAACAAAAACTTTTGGGCATAACAGTCTTTTGAGGACAACTGCTAAAATATGAATTTTCCTCATGTAACCAATATTTTAAAAATGTGAAAGTGCTGCAAAATGGATAAAGAGATACAGGAAAAAAAGAAAACGCAGTATGATGTAAGAGACTACTTTTATAAAAATACAAACTGCTCAAAATGACATGATATTAATTTAAACTCAAAATATCAAACAACTTACACTACCAAAGCACCCATTAAAGTTAGATGTAGCAAGATGAAACATTGTCTTTCTAGATAAAAACTATTAGAAAAAATTTAATTAAAAGGCACTAATATTCAAAAGCTCAGCTCAAAGTTAGCTACATGTACCCATTCTCTTTTCTTTTGCTGATTTAAAACAAGTTGCTTGACTTGAAAGGGAAGTGACATGCTGGAAAACAGCTCTGACAATTAATAAACAATGCTTTGCTCCTCTGTTACCTGATCATTAAACATGTGATAATGAAGAGGGAAAACTTGTAATGTTTGTATCAATAGTTAGATGCTGATGGCTTCCAAAATGGAAATTAGTCATGACATTTCAGGACGGAGGGACAATATAACTAATGGAATAATGGCTCCCAGAATGACTGCATACAAACAGCTACAGCCCGTCCAGCCTAATGCTTTGCCTCCAATACAGGCCAAAAGCAATGCTTACTGAGGAGTTTAAATACAGAGAAAACCTACAGTGACAACTTCCCAGAATACTCTCCAACAATTTCCACATTAGGAACTTCCCAAAGCAGAGGTATCTTCCTTGAATTTAATAACCTTTAACAGATTTTTTTTTCTGCTGTTGTAGGAACCTCGGCAACTCTGAGGTAGTTAGCAGATAATGTCCCTTTCCATTCTCGCTGAAAAGCTGGGCCAGGGAGACCATACAGACTACGCTTTTGACAATAGAGAGCTTACAAAAATCTGCACAGATCATTATTTCAACAGACATGATGGTGGTGAACTCAAAAGAGAAGACAACCATTAATTGTTCAATGCTATTTTGAAAATTAAATGTCCAAAACTATTTTGAAAGGTTTACGATTCATTCTTGCACAACTGATCTGCTTCCTCCTGCACTCTAAAGGGTTATTGTTAGCATTTTTAGTAATTGGTTTGTGACTCTATCCCTATTTATTTCCTTATACAAAGATAGGAATATTGTACTAGAACATGGTATCCTGGTTAAGGACCATCAACAAAAAAAATAACTCTACTGCAGAAGCAAAGTCTGCCATTAGAAACATGTGTTTCACAGACAGAAGTAAGGTCAGATTTTGGTCTGTCATGTTTTTGTTACTGTTGATGATGCACAAGCCATAAATAAAACAGCTTAACTTTCAGATCTTGAGCAGAGTTTGTAGGAGTGCCTGCCAGAAAGGATAAAACATACATCCTCCTAAACACAACAACTGCAGCCAGCAAGCAAGGAACTACAATTCAAATTCCAGTGATGATAATCATTGACCCTTCACTCCCCACAAACCAAGTGTTTTCTGCTTTTGGTGGTTTTTTACTTACTATTTTCCCATGTTTAACAACTTACTGAAACGACCACTGATGCATGTACTGTATATTTTGACTGTGACTATAACTAGCCAGATAGCTTACCTTGATTTTGAGAGACTCTGAGAACATCTTGCCATCCACAGCAGATAGTTAACACCATGGTTCAAAATCAGATCATTCAAGTTTCAACAATTTATCATTTACTGTTTCTTTTAAATAATTATGAACAGTTCATGTTACAGATTGTAATCTTCTGAGTTAATCTGTAGTGACATAAATGAATTATTTATCTATAATATCATCAAAAACTCCTAATACTGAACGAATTCAAACATATAAAAATGGCTTGAAAGAATTAAATAACATCGTGGCACCTCCTACATATACATCTGGACACTATTCCAAACCTCTGCCAACTTGAAGCCCCTACACAAAACTTTGTGACATTGGAGATTTTAATACAGAATGAGATGTTGCAAAAGGGATACCCAACATCCTTTGCTATTCAAACTGAATGACTGTAGAAGCTCTCCAATGAGATTTTACAGCCCTGGGTTCTATGAACAATCAGTAAGTGCTGACACTTGCACAGTTTCAACAAGCTGCACTGGTACAGGGAACACTGGCAAAGTGTATACTAATTCTGAAGATGCACCATTTTTTATATCTGGCATTTGATTCTTATACTAAGCTATTACTGACTTCCAAAAAACGTAGAATGCTGCCAAAACCAGGAGAGCCTGAGAGTAAACCTAATTCACATAAAAGGCCAGCAGTGAAATGTACTGTGTTTCACTCGCAGCCTAAAAATAACACACAAAAAAATCCTGGACCACTAGCAGCCAACTTTGTACTTCCTTTAAAAACTGCTTTCATTTTTGCTTAGTAATAGTAGCATACATACCTACCACAGCACTTGGATATCTTACAGGTCCAATCTATCTTTGATTTTCAGAGTATTTCTCTCATTCAGAATGTAGTCATTAGGTTGCTCTCATTTAATCTCTAGTGCAATTCTCGTCAATGAGTATCTGTGAGAGTTTTACGTTAGCTTCTCTAAGGAGCAGGATCAAACCTCTAGAAAAGACTAACAGTGCCTAACAAGCTATTCAGGAAAATACAGCCTAAACTGGTTGTGTATAGGATGCTCTATGTCTTCAAATTCATAGTTCTTTCTGAGGCATACAAAACCATAACTAACAACTATCAGCAGAACAAACATTATTAAAATGTTGATATTAATACCAGATAAAGTGAAAGTATTTCTGAAGAATGAAAAATAAGAAGCTTCAGCAACAAAATATAATAGCACAGTGCCAAGCTGAACTTAACTAAGCTCGAGGTTTTGGACAGGATTCATTTCTGCTCGTGGTATAAGTATGCACCACCTTGATTATCATTTAAAAAAATATTGACAGCTTGCTTTCTCATACCAATGCCTAGTAACAAATTCCAAATGTTTTGTCACATTTCTTGTGAGCAATGCCATCTGCCAGAGGTGGCATTTCATGGCTGTTTACCCTGACTCCCTCCAAGAATTCATCTGCCACTATCTAATGCTGCCTGAATAAAGGGGATTAAGACTCTGATGCAACAGAGACTATTGATAATTTGGTATAATTGGGAAGAAATGAAGATAAATGAGGTTGAGGATGGAGAGGCAATTAGTTGAGCTGCCTGTACAGCTGTGTTCTCGGCCTAGCTCCCCTGGCCTTTTCTTTGGTGAGGTATGTGCAAATTAAACATAATGACAAATACACTCTTCCCAAAGCTCTTTAGTTTGGGAAGCTTAAAGATATGATTTTCACTTCTGAGATTCTAGGCAGTTTTCAGTTAAAAAAAAGAGAGAGAGAGAAACAGCCATATTCACTGTTGAGATTTTTAAACAGCAAGGCACTTTGTAACAGCTACAGCTAGCCTTGACTACTCCACAACTCCGGATGTCTTTGATACCTGTATTTGGGATCTTACTCTGTAAATACCCTCTATCCATGTAATTGGTCTAACAACCACCCCAGAACATGATCCCCCTGCCATATTGATTCTTCAGTGTCTAGCCCCACATTTTGCAGCAGAACCCCCATTTTTAATTGTGCTAGCTTTGAAAAAACCTTAAATGGGATGTCTACAACAGAAATTTTACTCTACAAAATCTTAGAAGAGGTCTATTTTCAGTGATAAATATAATGGGAAGACAGCTACCCACATATAAGCCTTACTTCTAAGCTACATTACTCAGGTGAGGCCAAGAAATCAAGCTTGAATACCTTGAAATATATTTAAATCCAAAATGAACCTGGTCAGACTACAAACCTCCAAATCAGAAGGCACACATCTGTTGCCCAATTTGTAGGTCTTCTTTCAAATACATTGAGATGCAGTCATACATATAAACGTGCATATACATAGTTTAAGATAAACACACAAGAAATGTCACAAGAAATGTTTGTTTCACATAATATCCTGACATAGTTTTCCACAAGTGTCAAAAAAGGTAACATCCCTTTTGGAAATAAAACTAGTATTTGCAGATGCAGCTTTGGCTTACAGACATGTCTGCCTAACTACCCACCACATGAGAAATTTCTGCGTTCATATATAGGTGAGTCTACCTAAATTAGGTCTTAGATGAAAGATTTTATAAAAAGCACTTTTTCACGCATCCATATTGTCTTCAGCTATTTTAAGAAACTATTTTATGGATCACATGAAAAATGACCTTTAAAGACAAAGTCAAGCTCCTGTGCACAGAAGGGATTTTGGTAAAATTTGGGCAAAAAATGTTAAATGTCTTAGAAGAACAATATTTAATAGATTTATTTTGTGACATTAATTTTCAAAATAGTTACCTTGTAGAGTACCGCTCTTTGGTGTATTCTCAAGGCTAAAACCACAATTATCCTGTTTCAAACTCACAGAACTTCTGCAAAGTACAGTGTCTCCTCCTGATTTTTTGCATGTGAAAAACCTTTCTCAACCTGAACAGCGTACTCTTCCCCATTACCTAGAGGTCAACCAAAATTTCTGTTTAGCTTTATCTACTTTTTCATCTTGGATTAGATTTCTAAAAGACAAAAAAAGGTTCACTTTTTATGAGGCAAAAATGCCAAGAGGAAAGAAAAAAAATAGTTTGTACTTAAGTCTTACTGACACTGAAAACTGATCTGAGGTTTAACTGCTCCTTTATGCAACCAAAGTTTTTAAGAATAGTTCAGAATAGTGATTTTTTTTTTCTAATTAGTCTGTGATATTCACATTGCATACATCGCACCTCTGATCTTTTACTGGAACCCTCTTCTCATCCACACTGTAAATGAGCAAAATTATTTGCTGCCTATCTTCTGGCTTGACAATTTATCAAAGTGTTCCAAGTTAATCTTTAATCTTGTGATTGACTGTGTACAATGCACACATTGAGAAAGCCACACTGAGCAGAGCTTTGGCTTTCCACTAGGGAGCAAATGCCCATTGTCCTGGCTGGAGAGATGGCAGTGGCTCCCTCCAGCTCTGCCCTGCTTCCTCACACCTGCACTGCAGCTGTACACTCTTACCAACACTCAAGTTGGTAGTCTCTATCTCCTGGGATCACAGAGTTGAGTGCTCTCAAAGCCAAAACACACATCTCTGTGGGTGCTCCCAATGTGTGTCAGCACTGCTGCAGTCACCAATGCCCAATCCAGCACTTGCCTTTTATTTTGCATTTGAGAAAACCACTGCAAAACTCGACCAATCTCTTTATACCTCAGCATGCCTCTAACACCCTTCACTCAAAGCAATGGCACAAGCTGCTGCCTGAAGAGCAACTGCTGGCTGAGGGCCACGCACCCCTGCCAGCCAGAAAGAAAAAGGTCAGGGGGGATTTGCAGAAAGGGCGTAAGCTGCAATGCAATGGAGGGACGGAAATCTGGACAGGGATCCAAGTAAGTACCAGCAAAAGGAGAAAAAGGATCAAAACTGTTCCCTATCTTCAGTAGGTTACTAGAGACAGAAAGGATGGCCATATCAAGAATACTTCCATAACCTAAAAGGTAGCAAGAGGCAGTTTCTGCCTGAACAAGCCAGGAAACAAAGGAAAGGCAGGTGACAAAACAGAAATGCACACATGAAAATTTTTACACTATCATGAATAAGACAGCTGAAAATGAAATATTCTGTATTCCATGTTCATTTTGCTTTGTTCTCCCACTTCCACATTAAAGCACTTGGTAAGTCTCCCTTCTTTTCCCTCCATTTCATATAGTCGCTCCTCAGAGACGGGTGCTAATTCTCTTCACATCAAACTCCCATCCCCAAATCATAAAATGTGACATGACGACTGCACGTGATCAAGTGAAGCCCTCCCTAAGAAAATACAGTGTTTTCATAGAATCCCTTCTCACTGTTTTTCAAATGCCTCTGTGATGACAGCTGTATTACGAGGCTGAACGTGAGTTCAGCTCCACCTCTTCGCAATTCTGAAATCCAGACATACCCAACCCAAGTATGAAAGTAAGTATGCAATAAAGAAGACCCTTTTGACTGCTGGCACCTACACAGCAGTATTATATAAGATTTCTAAAGCTAAAACAATAACATTATTACAAAGGTAACTGCGATTTCTCAGAAGTGAACTGGGAAAGCAAAAAGAAGTGATTGAAGAAGTATTTCTGCAATTAGCATCTTTCTTAACTTATGGAAAAGTTATCATGAATATTCGTCTGCTGCACTTCAGGTAAGGTTTTTAAAAGTGGTGCTGGAATGGTCTGCTATCTGAATAATGAAGCACAGGAAAGAGCTGGCAACGCTCTTGACAGACCTTCTTAAAAATCACAGAAAGCTCCTAATGTAAAAAAAAGTTTTTATGAATAAATGCTACCCCAATCTATAAAGTTGACTTGAAAAAATGTAATTTGTGGCTTACCATGAGGTATTTGCACAAAGGAGCTAACACTAGCTCAGGCTTGAGAATAATAGTCACTAACAGATTTTCAGAGCTCCCTGCTATATTCTGAGAACAATATCAAAGGGTTCCTCTCTCCAGCACTGCTGGTGTCAAGGTTAATGAGCAAAAACTTGTTAAATTCATATTACCAAACTAATGTCTTTTTTATAGTATACTGGATCACGTAGATCTTGACAGGCAGGCTAATGTGGAATATTGCTAGTCTTAACTGAATTAAAAGTTACTACATGTATACAATTAAGATAACTATAAATGGAGAAGCTGTGAAGCAACTGTCTATCTAGACCACCCTATTGTCACGTGCTTCAAGTGCCACCACATACATAGCTCAAATTTCACTCAAAACACTGAATTCAGACCACATTCAACTGCAAACATGCAGAGGAGAGGAAATACTGACTATCAATAGCCCTTAAAAAAATCATTCATCTTGATCCTCGTAAGCTCCCTCTTCACCGATTCACACACTAGACCAGAAAAAGCCACTACTACACTACTCCTGTAGTTTTACTCTGTGAAACTACAGAGCCTCTGCTCTTGATGACTGTGCAAAAGATAAGAGGGTGAGGGAAAACTGTCTTATTCCCAAACCACTCTGACTCAGAGCCGCCCGACAGCTACAGCTACAAAGCAACACATGCTTTCTGCTGAGGTATCTTTTTCCATCAGTGCCCTGCTCTTGATGAGGACTGGGAATGCATGGCTTTCTACCCATTGCAAAACCTTCTGATGCATGTTAGTAGAGCTCCTATCTACTGGGGAATTTCCTAAATTATGTGTTGAAAATGGGAGGATATTGAAAATACAGGTTTTCTTGAAAAATAAAAAAATCAGCTCCGAGGAAAATTCTAGGACAGATGTGTAAGAAGTAGGTTACAGCAGAATAGATGTGCAATAGGTTACAGCAGAACAGTTGTGCAATTTTAAACTTTCAAGCTTGAATTTATTTAAATAATGTATGATTTTTAATACTTCAACAGCATCACACCACACATTAAGACTGAGGGGAAATTAATACTTAGAGTCTACATCCAAACCAGATAATAAACAGCAGGGGTAAAAAAAAAAAAAGAAAGATATTTAATGAATCATATTAAAAGGGAAAGAACTTATAAAAAATAAATGGCGTTTGTAGATGATTAAGTTTTGAAGGTGAGAAGTTGTATAACTGCACCAACCATTTATTTCAGTGCCATAACTGCATCTAATAAATAAAATACTTTTTTTAATCCAAACGGAAGACTCACAACTATCTGATGACTTGGATTTTCCTTTTATGTAGCAGAGGGGCAGGGTCTGGGCTGTAATTATTCAAGGCAGTTTCAAAGAAAGAAGTGCTGTTAGTTAAGTCGGACAGAAAATCAGTATCAGTCACTAGCAATAGGCCAATGCAAATATTTCTTCTACAGTCAGAATCACTGTGTTTAAATTCAGAGAGGCTCATTAGAGATTATCCTCCTGAAAATAAGATACCTACAAGTTTTACACAAATCCTCTTCTGTTTAGATAAAATTTTTCTATTAAAGTTCAATCTCTCACTAGCACAGAAATGTTATTTAATACACAGTATATACCCAGACATACCGGGTATTTATAAAAATGTAATTATAAATCTTACTCGTGATAGCTATTCTAGCATTTTCAGTAGGACTTTTCTCCCTGGATCTAGGATTTCACAAAGAAAGGAAATAAAGTTGGATTAAACTTGCATAAATACCTACTTTGTCAAAATCAACAAAAATACAAGAGGTCCTATAAGTGAAGGGGAGTACTTCTCAAGGATGAAATGCCAAAATCCCCCATCACATCTAATTCTTAGAGAAAAGTCAATTAGGAAAAAAGATCGACAGGAATCATAGGAACTTGAAAGACACTTCTTACTACTGCCTTTCCAATCTCCATCTGAAATATGAGAAAATAAATCACAATTTAACTTGTATTATATGCCTTACAGGAAAATGGGGAAAAGCAGCCCCTCATGCTCCATTAGTAATTGAATATACAGCTCTTAGGCAGGTATGCTGGAAGTTTCACTAGTCCTGAAGTCACACATGTCTCCATCCGTACAGAGCATCTTCTTAAAAAAACAGAATCTATTTTTATTTTTATATTGTATAAATGTAGAACAGACAAAAAACCACCCCAATTTTCAAGGTTTTAAATATTAATGCACTGAAATATTTACTTAAATATCGATGCATATTTAAATACCAACGCATGTCTGATCTTAAAGGCAAGCTCAACATTTATGTCTTGTCTTGGTGATAAAGTTCAGGAATACATAATGAGAGTGGAACAACTCTGCTACTGATTAAATGTCAAAAAAGGTTTTATTGTCAAGTATACTGTAAATACAGAAGATATACAACAAAGCATTAATTGCAGATGGCTCTGCACAGCTTAAAAAATGTACATGATCTAAACAGGAAATGTTGACTTTCAGTTTCAGCTATCATTTATCATTTACCTTCATAATGTACCTCCAGTCTACCTGTAAAGAAAGAATGAACTACAAAATGGCCAAATGCAACCGAATAAAACGCTTCACATTCACGGGCAGCGATTAGCACATTAAAAGTCTGTATCATATGCGTATCCAAAATTCTGGATCTTTATCAGAATTTACCTAAACCTTTGTGAACATTTAAGAGAGAGACAATGTGAGAATTTGGTCAGGACAGAGAAAGGCTGAAACAGCCATCCTATAAATTCAGAATGGGGTTTGATTTCCTGCATAGTTTTTCTGCAAAAAATTAAGTATCTAACATCTACAGTAGCCTGTAGGTGAACACAAGTCTGCAGCATCCTGCTTCCAGGAAATGCCTGGAGCATTAAGAGTTTCACACGGTTATACAGGATAGCTGTATGTATGACTGGGATAAATTCTTTCTCCCTGTGCTGTTCTACATTGCTAAACTGAGCATTGGCATGGCCTTGAACTGAAGCCTTGTGTTGAGTTGGGAACCGGCAGGATATGAATCACCTGGAGGAAGGCCAGAGGAGGGCAATGAGAACTGACCAGGGACCTAGAAAATCACCAGTATGAGGCACATTCAAAAGAGCAGGTTTGTTTTAATGCAGGTAAGGAAAGACAGCTAGGAGACTCACTAATAGCCTTTACAAGATAAAAGACATGTTCAGCAATACAAGAGAATAAACTGCTCTCCATAGCCACAGTGTACAGAGCAAGAAGCAGAAGGAAAGACTGTAACAAGGAAGACTTAGGTCAAACATTAGGAAAATGAGCCATGATTAGTAAGCCGATAAAATCTCTAAAATCAAGCTGGACAGCTATGAGTCAGGCATGACGCTGGCAGAGTTCATGCTTCACTGGGAGTGTGGATAAGAAAACAAGTCTGAAAGTGCTGTTTTCCTATGATCCTAAAAACTGCAAACTGCGATACAGAGATGGGATCCAGAGGCAGTGCCAAATGGCAGGGTGAAATGGCCCACTCTGAACTTACCCTGCCACTGCTAAACTACATCTGCTCCCTGTCCTAAATATTTACGCTGCAACACAATAAATCGGAGGGTACAGCCTAGAGTATTTATCCACAACACAGGCTTGTTAATCCTACATTTTGGTCTCTTCTTCAGCTACAAGAATGGTTCAGGTAAAGCCTTACCTACTCTTCAAGAAAACACCATAGTTTGAGAAGATGCTGCTATTCTAAAACCATGAGGCGCATGCTTTCTGTGCCTGCCAAGACAAAACTTGCATCTGGAAAAACTAATATACAAACTGGCCACCCTAAAATATATCCTAGTTAGCTGATAACATAATATTGGTTACATCTCCAAGACAATAAACACATTAAGAAAACATTTGAAACACGTACTAAAAATCCATGCATTTTCCCTTTAGATTATGGACAAATCAGTAGCTTCAATTATATGGTGCCAAAAAGATTTTCTTCTCCATGACTAAATGGACCAGGTTTTAATATTCTTCAGTGATCTTATTGATTTAAATTAAGCTTCTAAGGAATTAAGAGTAAGAATTTCATTTGAGTAAAAGATGTCACAGCCATGGAAATTAGATACTTCTGACACACTCTGGTGATAAAAGTACATTTACTCATGGTCCGAGACAACATTGCTGGTCTTTCTTAATTGTAACTAGTATGATCTGATAAACTGCTGCTCTTGTATACGGTTAGGGGTTGGGGTTTTTTATAAAGAGCTAAAAACACAGACTACCCACCTGTATCTATTTTTAATTTGGTAATGACTGTACTTGCTAAAATTCTACCAAAATGTCACTCACAGCTTTGGATTCCAGCTTTTTAAAAACAGAATATGGAGCAGAAAGCATAACCTATTATGCAAAACTGTCAGATGCTTACTTTTTAAATCACAGAAATAAATGCATAATCCTGATTCTCTTATGGATCAAAACTTTATTAAAGAAAAAACAGAACTTGAATATAACTATTCAAGATAGCCACAGTACTCTAAAAAAAGGAGCAAGGTTCTGATCTGTGCATGTCCCATTTATCCATGTAGTCCCTACTTCAGATCTAAGGGATGCCTCTTACTTTGTGGGTGCAAGTAAAGGCAGATTACTTGAGACCACTGTGACTTCTGTCTCATCAAATTCACAAATCAGCTAGACATTTAAACAGTGCGAACTGTTGCCAAGTAAAACTGCTATCGAATCTCAGCTGCAAAAATGTCAGTTCAGGGCACCCTGCAAAAATCTAGTACTGAATCCTTAACTAAAAATCCGCACTATTAAAATGGGGGTTCTGGATTAATGCTACTCTTTTGAGTTAGAAAATATTCCAAATGATCACACCACAAACATGTCCTACCTCCAACCTAAATTAACTGTATGTTACGGGAGTTTTTTTAAAAATCTGATTAAAACTGGAATTCATGAGACTCCTGCTGCTGGCAGCTGTATCACTGGCAATGACATCCTTTGGGGGACTCTCGGCATGTGTCCTGCATCAAAGGTAATATGGTATTTTTCATCTTAACTTACATATGCTTTAACAAGAACAAGAATGTTCCAGATTTTATAATTCAATTACATTATTAAAGTACATTTTATTGTTAAATATCATTAATGTGAGACTGAAGTTGACTCACTAATATTAACAAAAGCAACTATCATCAATACTTGCTTTTCCTAACATATTGCAATTCTTTACGTACTGGCTGCCTTACATCCTTAGACGCTGAAATAGGAAATTAAATCACACTGGCTAAGCATGCTAATACACCACAACGCTTAAACAAATATGCTACTTTGTGCAAAATGACAGCCAGATGAGATTTTGTTGAAACTGAGTACATACAAGGACCTAAAAAAAGAAAGAAAAACCAGAGGACAGGACAGGACATATGGTACTTCACTGTTCTTGTTCTGTGGTAGAACTGTGGAAAATCTGCAAATCACTAAGTGTACTTCTTAGCATTTTGGGCATCCCTAATCATCGGAGTTCATCTGATCACCACTTGATGGTTCCTGCTCCCAAGACTGCTTTTGCTTTCATCCAAGAATGGTTTAACACAAAATACAAAATATATTTCACAGAGGCAGATCTGGATTCACACTTTTCCCTTCCCTTTCCCACTAAGCATCAAGACCAGAAAGGTGGAGATACTGGAGATGCCTTCTCTCCCTACGCCTGCCTGCAGAGCTCAGCTCTGCTTCCCAACCAGCAGGACAGGACTCTTCACACCATGTCCTTCACCAGCTGCAGAGCCTTCTACAATGTTCTGGCTAGAATGATCTTTCCTTTTAAAGCACAGAGCACCTAATCTGTATTGATCTTAATAAAAATGTATACTGAAAGGGGAAGGCGTCCCTGCTCATGGCAGGGGCATTGTAACTAGATTATATTTAAGGTCCATTCCAATCCAAACCATTCTAAGATTTTAAGTCCTAAAATTGGCACATTTCTGTTATCACTCCCTACACCATTATAGCAGTTCCTATGTCTTGCAGAGAACAGCCACTGAGACACTTCTGAGCAACCTGCTTTCCTCCAGCAGGATAATAATGACCATGAGTATCTGCTGCCACTAACTAACGTGAAAGTAACAGCCAAGGAAAAAACTTAGCCCTGGCTCTACAGTGGCCCAAAGGATTCAGACATCAAGACCTAGTGAAGAGGACTAATACTCTGAAGGCACTGGGCAAGCTCAGCTTGCACTCACATGTTCTGTGCCCACTCATAATTACTTCATTTGAGACTGTAAAAGTGTTTTAACAGATAAAATTTGTTATTTTGAATAATCCTTCTGAACTCTGATATGCATTTTAATTGTATGCACCCTGTCATTAATTAAAGCTCCCTACCTTTTGGTACATTAATTCAAACACTGTATCAGTGACAAAGTGACAATTATAAGACTGTTTACTAAAATTAAAAATAAAGTTAAAAGTTTAATGTACTCTTGTGATACACTTAAGTAATGCTAAAGCGTTTTCATTTGAGTTTTTACTAGGCATTATTTTTCTACTCTTCAAAATCAATCCCTTTGTTCCAGGAACACATTTCCTGTCAATAAAATGAAAAATGATATAGATTTAGGAGGATAGTGGTCTCAGCGTAGCATCTCTCATATTATTATTCCAGTATCATCTGTTACAAAGTAAGACCAATTCCCACATCTAATTACAAACAGGATTTCAGAGTCATTAAACAAAATACATTTCCATTAGTGCTGCTGTAAGAAGATAGGGGAAAAAATGAAGATTAGTTCATGCTGCACCTCTGTTTTTCAAGCTTTGAAGATTTAGACCTCTGCACTCTAAGACCATAAATTTGTAAAGGATCTGAAAGGTGACAGACGTGAAAGCTCCCAATTCCATGCAGTCTGGCCATACCATTTGCATTTTGTCATTAGTTTATCTTTTGCTGCACTTTGCTCTGATAGTAGATACAGCAAGAATCTAGAGAGGCTGCCATTACACTGTGTGCACCCAGAGGTATATTATTTAGCATTAGGAAAGGGTTTTTTTAATTGGTATGAATCTTGATTTCCTATATTTAAATTGCTCCAGCTAAAGTTGGGAATCATTGTACAAAATTCTTTTACGAAGTCTTTATGAAAAACCCAAAACTACTTTATGCTCTGCAAAAGAGAAACATAAGATCTTTGACTTCAAATAAGATAACAGCCAAAGTATACTGAGGAAGCAGATTGTGTGATATGCTTAACTGTTGAAATATAAACTTACAAGTATATATATATTCTCAATTCATAAATGTTTGGCAGCATCTACCTGTCACAAAAGTATTTAAAATTCACCCGTGAGAATTACTCTCTCAAAAAGCATTTACACAAACTGGAGCTTAAACATTGAATAAGAAGTTTTCTAGAAAAAGTCTACACAAGATACTACCAACATTTGATTAATCGCTCAAAGTTTGCATCACCTTATGATGTGATAAAAATACCGACTGCATCATGTTAGACAAGCATCAAATTTTGAAACAGAAATTCCTCTCAAATATAAAGTTGTCTCACAGTTACAGAGAAAAGCAGAGAGAATTCCATTTCCAGTAGTGCTCTGAAGATTTCCTTTATTAGTTTTAAAACGAAAGCCAGAGCTACTTCATATTTCTCAGAGTTGGGTGTCAGTCAAACCAAATATGCAAAAATTAGATGACGAAACAACATACATACATTTAGGTATGAATCATGTACACTTACTATAAAGTATTTACATACATATTTAGATGTAAAAGAATACTTAAAAAGACAGCAAAATTACTCACACATTCAATAGCTAACTGCTTAAGAATCAAAAATGTGACCTTAAAATAGGTTGCAGATAAACAAATTCACTTTTATACTTGACAGCAACCATGGTTCACTAAACATGCTAAAATTCTTGGTACCAAATCCTGCCTAGTGGTAGGGTATGATAGCATAAAGAGACCACTGATAATTCACTCTGCAAACCCCTGCCACTATCTGCCAAAGAAACAGATATACGTGCATTTTGTTTCCAAGCTTCACACATGGAGACTCGGTTCTCAGCATAATTGAGAGAGCCCATGAAAGCCATGACCATTAGGAAGAAACAAAAGAGAATAAAGCAGAACACAGACAAGGTACAAATGAACCAAATGGCTTATCAGTTCCTGGCTAATATCTGAGGAGCTGTATCTTAAAAAAGAAAACATCAACCTTTTCCTCCAGAATAGTCAGTCGCTGGCTCCAGGAAGGCCTCACTTACATTATCTGCAGGGAATTCCTTGCTCTGCATCTTTCAGCAACCACAGAATTTTCTGACAAGCAGCAATAGGTAAAGCTTTTTAAAGCTTCAGTATTAAGTGAATGTTTCCACTCTTTCACTCTACTTTCACTGAGTAAAAAAGCTTACAATTTCTTGCAAGTAGGTTCAAGAAACTTCCAAGAAACCACAACTCCACACCTATGGTGGAAGTGCTTCCTGAAAGCCACTGAGTTTCATCACTATACAAATCTTCTCCAAGTACTATGGCCTTCAGATAAACACTCTTATGCAGAGCTTGTCCTCACAGCTAGTCACCTATGGGGCCATACATGCCTTCATTATGCAGAGGAGACTCATTAGACTTCAGGACGCTGCTCTGTCACCTCTGTGCTCCCAATCAGTCCTCAAAGGAACCAGTATCTTGTCCAGGGGCTTCAGGAGCTTGGATGCTTTTTGAAACTCACACTGTAACATGTCCCAGTGCTATTGCAGCACCCAGTCTCCCCCAGAGAAATGTATCTCAAACTGAGAGGCTGAACAGAAGCCATGAAGTGCTCTGAACTTCTTTCTGATCTCCAGGACATCTTTAAAGCTCTGTCCCTGCATGACATGGGCCATCACTGCCTATCTCCCAGCCTGGTCCCATCAATTGCGTAATATGTGCTACACGATGGGCCATATTCACAAGTACAATGTCATCTGCACGCTTGAGGAAAACAGACAGATCAAAAGTTTCACCTTTCCCTACTTATCCTACCTACCTCAGTGCTCAATCCATCCATGTCTGAGGGCTGTGGACTAGGAGCTCGCTGCCTTCACCACTCAGTGAAGAAGCATGTCTCCTTAGCCACAACTTCCAGCGTGAAAAGCAAGTGCATCTTCACACTCACCATGACCAATGTGTGTGTCTAAAGAAACAGCACAGATGTCCCAGTTTTTAGGATATAATGTTTTAATATATTTGCTAGGGCTGGAGTCAAACAAGCAGAGTTTCTAGATGAGGTGGCAAAGAAAACAAAGCATGTTAAATTTTTTCTTACTTCAAGACTATATATTCCTCCTGGAGAAAGGACAATTAAAATTAAATGCATGCTTCAGTAGCTTTTTGACAGATTCTAAAAATACTAGTTGCAGTTTTGACTGCTTATATTTTTAAAATGGCATGAATGTTTTGCATTCTTTAAGTAAAATTATCATCTTTGAAACAATAACTCTCTACTCACGTAACAAAAATACTTGCCTTAGGTACAGGAAAAATGACTTCATGAAGTCTGCACAGCACTCAGGATTAAAAAAATTGTTCTCTGGTCTTGTCATTTTTACTCTTACAATAAAATAACAGCCTCGGCATCCTGCTTTTCTGAATAAAAGTCCTACCTCTTTTGACTTTTCAAGCACTTGAAAATTTTAAAAGAGAAAAACTAAAAAATGCTGACCGTGTAATAGCTGGGTATTCATGGTGGGTGGAGAACATGAAAGGTTACAATATGGATCTGTGCCTACGCGTTTCTTTTCAACTTGAGCAGCATCCTCCTGCTTCTGCTAACTCGGCAATCATACAGCTGACAGATTTCTGGGTTTTCTAAATAATGCATGGGATTTTCTTTTAACATGTCAGTGCAAAAGTATCAATTCTGCCCCTGTGTCGTTTGTGATGCTGATTTTCCTTGACAGCATTCCATTAAACCAATGAGTTTTTTCCCTCCTGATGGTCCCTTAAATATTCCTCTGAGTGATGTATTTGTGGTTTTTTAAACAGATTGTGAAGGATGTTTGCATTTGTGAGAAAACTGCATGGCAGGTACTGAAGGGAAAAAAGGATTAAAAGATAACACTTTTTATTTTTTTCTTCCTATGAAGAGCTCTTTCTCTGATCCTCATATGCCAAAAGCTGGGGTGTTTTTCCTTTCTTTTCTGCCTAACTTAGCTCCTTGTCTGGAAATTAAGCAACAAGACTCTACATACAGAATAACATTTTGACTTCCTAAGGAAATACCACTGAAACACTTAGTACTGTTTGATATCTCTCTTGGGAAAGCAAAACACATTTATTAAATCATGCATGCTAACTCCAAAAGCCAACAGAAGGAAATAACTGCTTTATTCTTTGCACTGAGGTTTTGAACAGGTACTGTCAGGGACTGCTATGCACTGATCCTTATTTGCTTATGCAGCTTAGGGGATGATCAGGTTATATCACCAATACTGTGCCTTGCAATCTATCCTTCACATTCCACTTTTATCACATATTTGTACAAATTACCTGCTGCCATGCTATTAAAAAAAAACACCACCTCTGATTTCAAATAAGTTTCCAATTTCCCTAGGCAATTATATGCTAATTTCCAGAATACACTTCACTTAATTTTAGTATTGCATGATGATGAAAGACATGATCTTTATAAACACTTTTGTGCAACCAGAGAGTTTTTGTTTTATTTTATTTCTATAGAACACCAAAACTGATTACATGCCTGGACTTACAAAGATCTGCATATGCATTCATCATATCTGGCTTCAGCTGCCAGCTTCAAACTTGTAAACTTCCTTATTTTCCAAAGTGGAACACGAAAGGCTCATATTATTTGTCATGCTTTACAGTATGACTTGCCTTAGCTATAGCAACCCTCTGGACTCAGGACAAACCAGATGTGTGCAAACCATCTCATCTCCAAGGACTCACACAGAGTAGCTAAAAAGTAAGAACAGGCTTATGAACGACTTATGGCCACTGGGAATTACAGAGGGATTAATTTCTCCCTCTTCCAGACACCTATGGACCCAACGAGGTGGTTCATGAAATCCAACCTTCTTTCCCAGGTCCTGCAATAAAGATGGAGATAGACACTAAGCCACAAAGAACAGCTAGCACAGATCAGCTGGACTTTGGGGCCAGAGAACCTATACTGCCAGATTAAACATGAGGTTTTAACTGCCTAAGAAGTTTGCTTCAACACTTCATATGATGAGTAGGAAGGTGCAAACAAATCTCTTTCTCTTCCACAGAGAGAGTGGAAGGAGGACATTAATGTTCAAACGTATAACAACATTCCTCACAGCACTGTGAACTAATGCATTACTTCAATTAAAAAATACATGCATATTTGTTGGTTGGTTGGTACATTTTTCACAGTTGCAGCACTGTCTCTAACAGCATTTATTTATTTTTTTAATAAGTTACTTAGAATATTCCAGCAGTAAACTCCACCACTACTGAGATGATTACTGTAATATCACAAAAAGGAGGTAGGTAGAACCTAACAGCAAAAGTATGCCAGCTGGAATATAAGCGGGAAAAGAAGTGGCACATTTACTCCCCAGAGTCTTAGACACACTTGTAAGACTCAGTTCCACACCTGTAATTTCCTAGAGGACAATACATCATATGAGGAATTTTAGTCAGCGATCCTGAGAGTCAGAGATCATATTTTAAATGGATAGTATGAATTCTGGCATCAGATAAAGAAATTCTTGAAAAATCTCCATCATCATAGGTGCACACACAGAGAGAAAGAAACTACAGAAGTGACATTCTAGTCACTGCTAAAGAAGCAAATCCAAGATTATTTCATACCAACTTCAAAAGATACAGATGGGGAACGAAATTAATCTGACAGGCCATCCTCACCATTTTTTTATTACACTAAAGGCCTGTACATAATGACACACTTCCAAAAAATCTGGCAATAAAATTTCAGAACCTAATACAGATCAACTACATTTTTAATTCAAAACATGCTACGGCAAAAGAAACAATTCTACTCATCAGACTACAGAATGAGGAGGATGGCACACACCCTAATGTGAACTATTTGGTGGTGTGTATCTTATGCTCAGCAACCGAAGCCGATGTGCAAGACTGAGGTGGAAACCCGACAACCTCTATAGTTGTGGCTTTTTAAGTAAAACTGCAACCCTCCAAGTCTTTGTTACAGTAGAAAGAAAGAAAAAAAAATAATAATCCAAGGAAGCAAAAGGTCCTCTGCTTTGTATATTTCTGATTTGATAGCTACAATTACAATCATTCAGACATCTATTTCCCACAAACTCTCCATAGCCATAACCTTTACTGATTAATTATAAAGTTCCAGGAGCAACAGTACATAGACTAATTTCCTAAAACAATAAAAGACAGAATTTCTCATTTGGAGCTAAATGAAACAAGAACAGGTTGTTATTCATGCTGAAATCTAGATGCAGAGTCATGTTGCAGCCATTACAGAAGCTATTAAACACAACCTCAAATCAAAGAAACTGTAGGTCTCTCTCCTAAAATAAAATGTTTCTCTCACTTATGAGGTTTCTGACTCCTTTGCTCTGTTCTTTCTTACATCTTCTTAGTAAAAAAATTTCAAAATTCAATTTTCTTTCTCATTTCACATCCCCATTCTGGTTTTAATAATCAACTAAACTGCAAGAGTCTAGAGCAAAACAAACAGTAAAGGTTTCATGCATCTTATCATGGTGTTCTCTTCACAGTGAATCAAAGTTACAAAATGTGCATCAACTTCTAAACAAAATGCCCACTCTCTTCACACCCCAATGAGTTTTCTGTAATAAATATTTGATAATTCCTCAGTTATTTCGTACATTGAGCAGTTAAGTTTTACATTCCATTCATTCTGTTGGTTTTGTTTGTTTGCTTGTTGGGGGGGTGGTGGTTTGACACATCCTGCTGTACCTTCTGAATGTAAATCTTTAAAAAATGATTCTCCAATACGTGCAGAAGCCATGCATTAAATAAGTGATCCTAATGCTGGCATTGAAGATGCTAAAAAGAGGCAAAACTGTGATTTGTAATATAATTAGTAGTAGATCTTTTTGTTGAAGATTTTTTTCTCTGTCTGCAAGCAACTTGATCCAGCAAATTTGCTCTGGGCAATTTTACTCAATTAGGCGATGAAAAGAATTGAGAAAAGATCTTTACGTAACTGACTCCATATCCTTATCCTTGGGCCTCACTGGAACTTCAGCTAAAGTCAGCAGGAATTTTTCCAAATATTTAAATTGGTATTGAGTCAGTTATAGAACTCATTGAATTGCTAAATCTCAGAGAGCCTTCATTTAATATGCATACTCTAGACATCCTGTCAAAAAGCTGGTATGATAGTCCCCTATAAAACTTGTCAACAAGGTACCTAAAATAATATCAATGTACTCTAGTTTCTCACTAAATGAAGTATACAAATTTTGCCAAACCAGGTAACACATGAAACCACGAACATTCGGACTAGCAAGCTTTTGAAACCCCTAATACTAACAGTACATCTTTTCTGTATGCAGCTTCCTTGTTTTCCTATAGGAATTCTACCTTCAGTCATATTTCTTAGCATTCTGTAAAACTTAGTAGTTCATTTTGAACTATATACAAAGTGTAAGAGTTACACAAACTAAATAAGCTTTCTCAGTGCTTTCTTTCTGAATTCAGTATGTACCAAGTAATTAGGGTCTGAGGGGTGAATAAGAAATACATATCCTACATAATAGAAAGCTGGGGAAGGGTTTAATGCATGAATTCAAAGCCAGATTTCTTCAATACAGATGAGTACACAAAATTAGCAAGAGGCAATATCACTTCTGGAAAGACTGCTTTGTGCATAATTTGTCATGAATTCAAAGTTATTCCTTTAGAAAATGAATCTAAGACCTCCCAGCTGCTGCTTTATTGGTCTAATAAATTACCATCTTGATGGTACAATGCATATACACTCTACCCCATCCAAGCAAGCAAACCGTTAGAGCATCTTCATCTTTAGAGACGCCATGTGTGACTTCAGAGATGTGTGAATGCCAATGGGAGGGGATTACACAACGCCTCTATTCTTGAACTGATAACGAAAACAAAGGATGTGTAAACTTCCAAAATGGTAAGAGTGCATTGCAGGATTGTTTATGTCAAAAAAGTAATTCCAGGTGAAACAGCCTAATAAAGGTAGGTATCTAGCAACTCTCTGAGCCAAAGCAGACTTTTTATTCTAGGTTCTCTACACTATCCAAGTAAAAATCTCTTCTCTACACCCGAGAAGGACATTAGAATAAAAAAAGAAGGTATCCTCTTCAAAGTATTAGTTTCTTACTTAAACTTTGAACCCTATTCTAGTATAGCTGGGACTTGGGGAGCTTAGTTCAAGTTTATACAAATGCTCACAGAAGTATAGACTGAACATGTGTTCAGCGTCAATGCCTTCTACCTCAGGTTATTCCAGCCAGGAGGGCCATAACAAATGTTTAACACAACTTTTCTTCAAAGCTGTGGTTTACAAACACCCATAAAAGGAAAAAACAAAATGCAGAAAAGCCAAACACTTGCTAATTTAGCATTCCCTTCTTTACCTTTCTCTAGTGAACTGCGCATCTCATTGTAAGTTCTAATAACCTGATGTTTTGGAAACTTTCCATCATTCACAGCAAAACTATATAGACTTGCTGCATTACTGCCAATAAAGAAGTCTTTTGTTAGTACAAACCTGCTAGGGAACAGTTTAAAACGTCTGCATTCTCATACAATGAAACCAACCCTTCACCAATATTTTTTTCAAAAATAAATGAAGAGGGCCGTTAGGAGGAAAACTGGAGGAATACTGCAGGAACGGGTGCAGGAATCTTGATCTGACCCTGGCAGAGCAGAGCTTACACAATAAAAGAGCACACGAATTTGAGAGAGATTTTTGTTTCCCATGCACAGCATTACTTACCTGCATTTGAATTGAGCTCTTCATTTTCTGACTCTGTTCCATTTTGACTTCCACTTCCATGAAGGCTATTCATTGCCATAAGTTTCATTTTCTGTAACTTCATAGCCTCTGCCATGGCAGCCGCTGTCAGTCCTGGAAAAATATAAAGAAATAAAATGCAACATCACACAATGCAGTACTAAAAAGATGAAGAACAAAACAATTCCTTTCAGTGAGAAGTCACATAAACTCAACACACATTGTTAGTCCATGACACAACGTGATTCTGGAAACTAATTCTATTTTACAGTTATTTCAGTACACCATTTACTTCTTTCATGTTTTTCTTTTTTTTTTTTTTTTTAACATGTCTAACATTCCAAAATATTTATTTAATGGTAGCCCTTTTGATCATACTTTTACATATCATTTCCATTTCACTTTGATCACTTTGTCACTTTGATCACTTTCTGGTTGACTTATTTAGCTGATACAAAATTTCCAAGTACATTAGGTAAGACTCAGCATTCCTTAATTTCAACAGCTCAAAGCCAATTAACCTGAACAATCAGTGCGGTACTATTGTATTATATATCCAAATATTATTGTCTTTTTCTGATGTCTGTTGGTTGAGATTAGTATTACTGTTACTGGAAAACATTATATTGGAAATTTTAGACAAGTAGAATATAGGTAATTACAAACTCGAGCCCACCTTTAAGAGACCACTATCACCACCACAAATCGACAGAATTAAGGGGGGTTAGTGGTAGATTTTCCAGTGACTAAACCCCTATTATTTCCAATAGTAAAAGAGAATGAGTAGAGCAGTGCCAGGCTACAAGTTACCATCATAAGCATTTTTTCAATTCTTTTGATTTCCACTATATTTTTTTCATAAAAGTATACTTCTAAAATTTTATCATTTGACTTGGTGAGTAGGAGACCAGATTTTCTTCCAAACAGTATCAAATCTTTTACTCTGTCCACAATGTGACTGGAAATACCTTATCTGAAGTTCATCCATCTGGCAGGAAACTACAAGGGCTAAGGCTATGTAACCAAAAAGACCTCTACGGGTATAAACGTTTGTTTATTCAGTTACATGTTAAACAGATTTACTGTCTTCCTTCCAGTACAGCACGACTTCTTTTCATCATTTGTAAAAAAGCAACCTAAATGCTTCATATCTGCTATTTTGTAAATGACTGTGCAAGAGTTCCACAAATTCACTGAACTACATTTACCAAAAAGCCCATTACTTTCTGCTGGTGGCACGTATTGCATCAACTCACAGAGATACCATACATCAAACCAGAATTAAATAATCTGCTGTTTCTGTAAAGTCCTGCTTACCATGAGATTAGATACTGATTAAACTGAACCAGTAATTTTCACATCCTATCCTGCCACATATCCAGAAATAAAAATATTTTAAAAGCTGCTATGTATTTGACATTTAGTTTTAGTTCTGCTGCTCCTATAATAGGTTTCACAGAAGTTCTCATTATTTTAATAGGACTTCAGTAAGCAAGCAACCATAGACTCCAACTGCATGGAGGAGGGATGTGTATTATCACATATGGATACGTCAACTTGCTTGACTTCAGCAAAGATATTCCTGATTACTATCAGGAAGTTGGAGATGAGAAAAAAGGAGGTGGGAGTTACACAAGCCCCCTTTTCTCCAGGCTGTCTTCCTCATCCCATCTTGCCTAAGAGCCTCTCAATGTTCACAAAAACAATCTGTAGTTACACACTCCTGTATTCCCAAAGCTGTCATGCCAGATCCAACAAATATTAAAATATTACCTACACCAATTAGGCATTTGGTTTACTGCTCTGTCATTGGTACATGAAAAACTACATTGATTTTATTATTAATATACACTAAGTACAAACATATAAAAGTAAGTCCAAAAAACATCATCAGGAATCTTGTCTTTCAAGATTCACTTAAGGCACTTCTCACTGCATACAGAAGATCACAACACCATTAACAGTAGTCACTTTTTATTCAAAAATCAGGATTTCTCTTAATACCCTTTAAGTTCTTTTGCAACTGCTACAGGGTTTGTATCAAGCAGACATGATATCCTGATGTTTAAACTCTTGTTTTTACGGATTTGCTAGCTGACATCACTTACGCTTAATCTATCAAAGACTACATCTTCAATGACAAAACTGTTTACACACTTTCTGGAAGAGGTGAAATAGCCTATAAACTTTTCCACTTTTTTCTTAGGAAAAGGAAGTGAGATTGCTCTGAATGAATTCAATGAGTGAATTTCACATTATTTTCAGGAAGTTCAAGAAACAGCATCAGCAGAAGCCTTCTGAAGAATTTACTGGCTTTGAGATTTCCAGGCACACGACTTGCCTGCCTACCTGCGTAGCTGCACTTTCCCTGCTTATCCCAATAAATTCCAAGTTCTGAGAAACAGCCATCACTAAAGCATTTTTCAGAACTTGTACCCACTCACATCCTACTCTGTTTTCACTGTATACTTCTAAGCCATTTGCAAAGAATTCACATTTATATTAAAAGTTACAAAAAAGGTTATAAAGTTAGAACATTAAGGTTTTTACTATAACATTTATCATTTGTATGCAACGAAATATGTAGAGATAAACCACTACTGCAGTAAATATTTTCATTTGGGTCAGTATTTATATAGGTTCTTTATACTATTAGTCATAAAATTTTATTTAATTTAAATATACAAAAGAGCAAAGAAATAGGAAAGTAAATTCAGACCTTTAGTAAAATGCTCAGAGAAAAGGCAAGACAAAAAACTTATCCACTGCACTGTATAAAACCCCCTCAAGATAACAAAACTCAAAAAGCCTACTGAACAGTCATACCAGCAGAGTGAAGGCAGAAAGGGCACTGAGGAGCAAACAGAAAACAATAAACACAGTCCTAAAATCACCACGATGCCACCTGCAGAAATTAAAAGTAATTATTGTCAGGCATTTTTAGCTCCCTAACCAGACACAGCTGTCATAAGGACAACAGCCAAAAAACAGTGATATATCGGGAATCTATGCTGTGCCATCTGCCACACCAAAGTCACTCTACTTCAGCATTAGAAGTATAAAGCACAGTCTTAGTGTGGAAAACCCTACATCCTGAGCAGGCAGGCATAAAGTTGAAGCAGATATGGCCAATACTATCTCTAAGCTCAGTATCAGCAAAGTCTTGATTCTCTCGCTCACTCCCCAGTCTACACAATTTCCTACTTGAGCTCTAATAGCAGCAAAAGCCCCAGAATCTGTCTGAGGTACTTTAAAAACAGTGTACTAGTGCTTCAGCATTTCTGAAAGCTAATAAAACTGAGGTTAAAGCAAATGGTTTCAGCAGTAAGGGTGTGCTACTGATTGAAATGATAGAAGAAAATGTACAGCAAATCACCCACTGGCATAATCTTCAATTAAGGGTATGGCTGTGGCTAACGTTACTGAAGCTACCATTTAATTAACTATTAATAAAACTCCTTTCTATAATTGACTCAGCTCAGGCTAGCAGTAGCAAAGAGGGCTATTCTTCAACTGACTTATCTGAAGATCTACAAAGAACTGAAGAATCATTTCCATCCTCTCAGATGAATCGTTATCAGCAGCAGAATCTCACTCAGAGTACCTCACTTTGAAAAATGTGGTTAAAGACAGCTGATCATATACACCTATCCCTCTGCTTTCACCTACAAAAAAAAAGGATCGCTGGAAAACCGACATACACTTCAAAGCTTCTGTTTTTTTCTCTCCATTTACACTTTAAATTTCCCTTCCTTCAGTTATCTTCTGCCAGCTGTGATCAGTCACTAAACACCCAGGAAATTAACTATGTACCACTTACAAAGACAAACACACACAACCTTTACACTAAGGGTGAGTCTCTGCACTGTAGCTACGATGTGTTTTCCAAACAGCTAGCAGCCATGCGGCCAACGGCGCTAGTCCTGCCAGGAGTACCCCACAACCCACCATTTGCCTCAGCTGAAAGGCAGCAGCTCCACAAAGAGCTGGTGAGGATCTCTGAGAGACACATCAGTGGTAATGCAGAGACCTCAGAGCCACGTTCCGGGTCAGTCTCTAAATATGAATCTCCATTACATTTGCGTAACTGTGATGGTGTGCACTCGAGTCCACCTGCATCGCGCATATGGCAAAACAACCAACTGCCATTAGTAATCTTCATTCTGTAATTTCAGTTTTGTCAGGACACTGCGTACTCTCCCCCTTTGACAAGTCTGCATAACTGCTGTACCACACAGGAATTTAGCCCTGAAATAACCAGTCAAGGACACACAAACCAGCACATTTTATGCTCAGGTTGCACTGAAAGACAATTCTGCAATTGCGTTCTGAGCCACAGTTAAAATATACCTAAGCACCAGTTTTCATATTCAGGTTTTTGATCCAAATTAGGACCATGCTCAGCTTACTCAACCCTGGCACACCGCACTGCTCTGGGGAAGACCGCTGCTTGTGGGATGTAGGAGACTGAGTAGCCCTGACCATACTGTGAGGCGTGGTTGTTTCTGTTAGGGCTGAACCCACTGAACGTGACCTCTGCCCCTGAAGCCCAGATACCTGTAGTACTGTAGTGCAGAGGGTGTGAAGACCAGCGTGGTTTCTTCATCCCTCGTCTGCATCATATTAAAGTTTGTGGTTAATTGTTTACTCAAATATCCCCTACGCAGACACAAAAAGACTACTGAAGATTATTCCTCTGTGAAGTCTCAGGAGTTATTTCAACAACAAAAAAAACATTTTTACTGCATGGCCCAAAGTCACAACTCCAAAGTTGTTTGTAGCCTGTCCCCCTCAGGCCCAGTACCCCAGTACAGGGCAGTGCTGAACCCACCCACCTCCCAAGCACCAAGACATGAGGGGACAGTGCCTCTTGCTTCCAGTGAACACTAGCACATAGCTTCTTGGTGACATACTAAACCGAAACCCAATCACATTCCAAACAAAGGTATGTAGGGTATCTTAAAAGCAAGTGAATCCTTCATGTTTAACTAATGTCCAGTCATTGAAAATTGGATTTTGGCAGTGAATGAAAGGACTACGAACATTTTAAAGTGACCCTAAGTACCTGCTAATCTTGTACTCTAGCTACAGCCATTTTTTCAGCTCCTTGATTAGACTGTGCCCCTCCTTCACTTTAGTTTGAAAGCTTTTCTGTCAAAACTGTGAAAAAGTAAATTAACTAAAGGAGAACTATGAGTAATCAAATCTAGAGGTTTGCAATTAATTAAATGAAACGGTGAGTCAGTGAACTGAAGAATGGTATTAAAACAAAACATTTAATTAAATTAAGAGTCACCACATTGCAATTAATAATATTCAAAAGGAAAAATGAAAACCAGTTTAGCCTTGCCATATTATTTCAGTCTAACAGTCAAGCATTGTGCATCAGCTTGTCTGTTATTTGCATTCAAAGCTGCTATGGGTCAAGTATGATGTGCTAAAACAGGAATAATGAAACATCTGGTAGTATGAAATGTTAGTATGAGATACCATATTGCAAACAGCGAAAACAATTCTGAAACATCCAATAAATCAGGCCTTAGAAGGCTGAAAAGGATTTACTTTCTTTCCCATTTTCTTCAATATAGAAATTAATTAATCTATTTTGATACATATAATGTACTTCATGTTTTCAGAATGCCCACAGGAATTTACTTATTAATCATTCACATTCAAAAGTGGAGGTTTCTCTGTGGCTGAAATGAATCATCCTTGTTTACTTCTAAACAGGTAGGTGAAACCCAGCTATGAACACAAAGGAAAGTGAAACCAATCCTTGAATAAGAACATTAAAAAAAGCCAATTGTTAGAGCACTTCTGACACAGGTCCAAAGACTTCAGTCTTATTGTTGCAGATTTCTTCCATTTCTGCAAACTGTCTCAACTAGAAAGTGTAACACAAGTTTAAGCTCTAGTGCATGTTATGCTTTAAATGGTTGCTCAAAGATACCCTAGCTATCATTTCAGATAGGTCATGATAATCCATCAACAGGAAACATCTGAGAGACTGTAAAGAAGGAACTTGATGAGTAATTGGCCACTGCAGGCAGAGGATGGGATTTCAGCAAAAGCACCGTAGCACAAGGTTTTATCATGGGCTAAGTGGTTTGAGTATTCACCCCAGGTCCTGGGAGGACACTTTTAGCCAGACTGAAATCCATGCTACATCCATTTGACACTGCCAAGCTGAAATGTAGTCAATAACAAAAAAATGTATTACAACAGCTGAGTTTCTTTCCTCTGTTCTGATACCTGCAGCCAATTGTTCTGATAATACAACCACAGTTTAAAAGTATGTTCTTCTTTCCCATTTTTCAACAGGAAAGTGCCCCAAACAGAGGGTGCGAACATGCAAAAATTGGTTTTTAGAACAGAAAATCTGGAAGTATTAACACAGTATTCATACAAGTTACATGTTCAAAGTGGAAGAGAAAATAGAGATAATTCTCTAAACGTGCTCACGTACTCAAAGTTCACAGACCACTGAAGATCATCCTCAGAAAACATTTCAGACAATCGTTAAAATTTTTGAGTGGCCTTAAATTTTTAAAAACCACCACTTGAAAACGTCAAGAAAATCATACTATGGCAAGAGAACCTTCTTGAGAGAGGGGAAAAACCTAAACGAATATTACGAGTATTTGTCAGGAATTGCGAGAAGTTAATTTTCCACACAGAAGCTTCAGTCTGCTCGCTTCTGCAGTGAACTGTCACACAGTCTTCACTTGAGAGACCTTATTCTTTGCCTTTCTGCAGTCCCTGAATATTCCCCACGTAGCTTCCACTGCTGCAGCAGTTAGATAGGGACAGACCTACAGATAGGTCTCTTCATCATACAACCTTGCTTCCCCCAAAGGTCAATTGACTCTCTATCATCAACCAGGCAGTTATGCTAGGGAACAAAACAGTTTGTGATAATGTGATTTAAAGACTCTGCCAAATGCTCAAGGGATCAGAATTAGGATTGCACAAATGTTTCTGAAGTCCTAGCAGGTTTTGTTTAACATGGTGTGCTTCCTCACCTTAAGTCTAAAATATAATTTCATGCAAAATTTTACATGAGCGCAAACAATATTAAAGCCTTTACACACCAAAATGTCCCTGCCACTCCATAGTACTTACATTCATGTAAGTAACAGGTTATCATTCCCTTGTTTCACACACGTTTAGAAAGTAGCAAAAGTCCTGACACAGATCTGGTTGTTCACTTGGAAATATGGGGAGAGTTTGCTTTCCAGGTGATTTCATCCATGTCCGCCTCTATTATTTACGCTTCTCAGCCTAGTTATAACCTCTGTGTTTTCCATAGCTTAATCTTACCCTCCCTAATATCCATCCAAAAGTTTGGTAACATTTTAAACATTAACACCTTCTATCAAGCCTCTGTACCTGAGAGTTTTTATATCCTTGATCCATATGGAGGTATGATGACCTGTCAGATTTCTTGTCTACACCTAAGGGGCTCAGTTCAAAGCATATTGAAATTTTAATCCCAAACCTGTGCTTAAACCTGTGTTAACATGAGCACTCATATTCTAGATGATCCATAGCTATACCCTGCTACATATCTCATAGATGGCTTCACATCCAGAAAACTAGCCTTTATCTTATGTCAAACAAAATTGCTGCTTAACTTACTGGAGGGAAACAGAAAAATCAGAACTGCCAAGAGCATCTCTGAGAGGGTTACATTAAATTTCTTTTTCCTTCCTTCTTCCAGTGTATCTCATAAGAATTGATTAATTTTGTGACATTTCTGCTCGTTTTTTACAGTCTATGTCATGAGAATGATTTGTCAAGACTGTAATGCATAATACTTTTAGTATGCTGCACTACTGTGACCTTTACCTTCTTCTGTATATTTGATTGACTGACCACCCCACTTTTGATCTAAAGGTTTCCAAAGATGGAAGCATACAGAAGACAAATGCATAAACCATTGAATTACTGTTGGAAAGAGAACAGTCACTACACAGAGAATCTGTACACTCGTTGATGCATATCTGATGCAATTTTAGTAATGCTGGAAGTTTCCAACATGAAATGAAAACTTACACTATGTGGTGTACTTAAAAAGTGAGCTCATATATCAGAAGAGTCACAAATTCATGTGTTAGGACTCAGATTTCAGTCAGGGTGACAAGCGCGGAATTACTTGAGACTAATTCAGAACACCCTGGACAACACTAACAGGGCCTAATGGCCACCTTCTCTTGGATTTCAAAGCTCACTGCATTTGCTTCTGACTGCAGGCCTTAGTTACCCGTTTTAGCATACATCTGGGTTCACAGGACCCTAAAATTACATTATAATTACACTTAAGACTTATAGTCCTCATATTCACCACAGACATTCTGTAACTTCTCCATAATCACAGAACTCATGTCATGATTCATGTGCTGTCATCTGAAATAAGAATGAACTGTTGTTATTCTTTTTCTCCACATTTATTCCTTTCCTGTTAAATCAACTTCTGTGGGTTTAAAGCACTTGTCCATAAATGGTAATGACATGGAAATTGCTGAAGTTTTTGGAGGTCCTTTCAGTTAAGTACCAAAAAGTCTGAAAGCTTATCTGGAGTTGGCACAAATCTCTTGAGTTTGTAAAATTAATTGGGCTGGAAGGTCTTCAGAGAATAAGGATAACTTTGTGAGTGATTTCAAGCTACTTCTTCCTTGTGAGTGGAAAATACCCTACAAATATTTATTTATCAGATGGCACAGCTCAGCTATGTCCCAGCTGTCTCAAATCCCTATTTAAAAAATGGCATATTTCAAGAATTTAAGTAAATACTAGATCCATAAATTCACTGCGCTGCAGTAGCTCAGCTGAAACTTCTATATTCTGTCAAGATCAGCACTGCTGTTGGGGCCTGGATTGGTAAGATCCTCACAGTGAAAAATATTTTGGATGGTATTAGGACAGACTAGTAAAGCAGCAATGTCTTCTGCAAGAGAGGAAGCAGTTCAGAGAAAACTCAGGAAGTCAGTGCACAGGCTCAAAGTGGATCTCCAGTTTTAAGGCAGAACCTATGACATTTACAAGTACTATCAACCTGAAAAAAAGATGCAGAATGCAGCACGGAAATATGATAGAACTTTTCTCAGAATAGCTGATTCATAATTTTCCCAAATGAATTCTCCATCAATTGTTCAATGTAAAATTAAATGGTATGTGGGGGAACAAGGACTAGATTCCAGGTTTCTATATTCTCAAATGAAAACTACTCCTCCTACTTGAATATTATGATCTCTTTATATCTTTTGGCATTAACAAAACCTGCTGTGTTGCGTTTTGGCTTTGTCTGTTTGGTTTTGTGGAGTTTTTTGTTTGTTTGAGGGTTATTTTTGTTGTTGTTGTTTTCAGTTTTTTAAATTCAGGGAGTGGAAGAACGGATCTATCCCGAACAGTTATAATCTGAAGCTTCACACAGTCACCGATGTAGCTTTCATCGCAAAGTCCCTTTCAACATTCTTGATTGCTTTAAGTAGGATGTTGTGGTAAACTGGCATTAGTGGTGTGTCACAGCATATTCGTGCCATGTAATTCTACCTAAGAAGAAAAACAGGTATTCAAGATTAGTCTATTTTTAGTTCAGCAGAGTTGGGGCAGCAACCCAACCAGCTGTATTTGAGAAAGGGCAAGCTTTCATGCAACTTTCCAGCCAATTTCAGCAAGGCAAGAACCACCACGTCAGGCAGCAAATGATGCCCACATGCTTCCTCAGGTCAAAGCTGAGTTGATGCCTTGGGCACCTTCCGCAAATAGGTGACGGGTATGTGAATTTCTAATACAGCAAAGGAAAAATGAGGAGGCAGCCTGTAGCCAGGAGAAACCAGATTTAGCTTCTAGTTATGTTTAGAACACAGGTAAAGAAATACAAAGAGCTACACTGTCCTCTGGGCATAAATTAATGGCTATTGATCACACCACTGGAGGCTGCATGGAACGTGATTACAGAGGAGAGTGTACCTTCACTTTTTCTTTTTTCCTTAACTTTTTTTACTTTTGTTTGTTCCAATCTCTCCAGTTTTAAGTTACTTTCATATAGTTTTGTTGAAGCTTATTCATGCACATTTACTTACACAAATAAGCAGGAGACAAGTAATTTAGTCCCAACAAGTTAATATCATCTTTGGTTATGAAGTTATGCCAGAATAGCTATTTCCATTTTATGCTATGCAAGGTAAAGGACATTTTTCAAAGCTGAGACGCTGACTGGAAGCTTATTTTCTTGTTCCAGGTGGTGAATAAAAATAACACATAGAAGATGAACTACAGCATTTTTAAAATCATAAAGGATGTGTCTCTACTCATTGGTCAAGCTGAATTAACTCTCAGCCTCCAAGCCAAATGCAGGCTCAAGGAGGAGAGGAATCATTTAGTCACTGAATTGAAACACTCAGTAATCTAAAATTATGCAAATATTCTCTTTGCCCTTGCAAATCTTTACAGATTCACTGTACTGGTCTTTACTCCTGAGTCTGCATTAGTATAGCAGTTTCACTTCTTCCAGAACTATGGCAACAAACATTTTTAGCTTAGGGTTTGTGCAACTATTTCAGTAATCAAAGTATATTTAGATCTTAAAATAGATACTCAACTTTTAAATAAAATAAAATTTTATTTATAAATTAAATTCTGCTTAATATAAATTATAACCAAGATGTACTGAAGCTTTGTTAGTTCTTTTTAGCCAATTCAGAAAAATATTTCAGGTCTCTATTTATATTAGTTTTCCAGAAGTCTGCATTACGTAAGTAAACCCTTTCAAGTATTCCAAGTATTCACAGAATCATAGAATAGTCAGGGTTGGAAAGGACCTTAAGATCATCCAGTTCCAACCCCCTGCCATGGGCAGGGACACCTCCCACTAAACCATGTCACCCAAGGCTCTGTCCAACCTGGCCTTCAACACCTCCCTTTTAAAATTATTATACTCTGCAGTCTTCAGCCATTTCTCAGAATTAATACTGACCTTTTTGAAGCAGAGAGGCCTGTTCTATTTTTTCAAGCTGAGAGGTTTAAGTCTACTTGTAGAGTTTTTCTACACTGATAACATTATATATTATTACAAATTTGTCTAGGTAATATTCCAATGTATTTCCAGTAAGCATTTAACTCTGGCTTTAGAAGTTTAATATATTATACATCTGTCAACAGTTTATGAGAAAGACATATTCTGATTCTTCTACAGACATTGCTGTTATATAAATCTTTTCAGTATTTATCTACAATATCCTTTAATTGAGACTTTCCTAACCATGGTACTACATTGCTAAGAGTGGGTTTAATAGGATATTTACTGTGGATTAGTTAGTAATTGACTGCTTCACTATGTTATACATAAATCTTAGCTGGAATTCTATTCCTCTGTATAGCTTTAGAAACCAGTATGTGTTTAAGAAACACCTACTCCACTTTAAGCTAGGAAGTGAATGTGCAACAGTTAGGCTGCCCTGATGGGTTGGAACTTACACATGACCAAGAAACATCTATATAATGCTATTCAGGAAATAAAGGATGTAATAGCCACAATGCCATCTGGCCTTATTTCTTTCAAAAAGACACTAAACTGCTCATACTTGAGAAGAAAATTAACCTTTTAACTGATTAATCACTAGGCAGCTTTGACTGTTGAAGAGAAAATTGTACTACAAATGAACAGCTACCTGTTGTCAAATTACAAGGCGTTTTCATCAAAGGACCAAAAAAGGCAGCACGCTGACCAGTTAACTTGTTTCCACTGACCTGGGGGGATTTTTCCAGTTAACAGCTTCTGAAGAATGCTTCCTTTTGATGCTTGTCTCTGACACAAAAATGATTGTCCCATTTAACCACTGTTCTATAACATACATCAGAGAATCCTATTTACTCACACACTACTGGAACATTAAAACACAATAGCGTGATTGTCTCTGGAAGAAAATTTTAAAGATTGACTTTTTTTTTCCTTTTTCTTTTCTTTTTTTTTTTTTTCCTCCAGAAAGAGAGTAAGATCAAAAGCTAACTTTAATAGATGTTTGACTAAGGTCACACTCCCAGGAAATGGAACACTGAAGATGAAAGAGAACAAATAGATTTGGCTTTTGATCTCAACCAAATGCATTTGGCACTGTTTAGTTTTTATAAAATACTTCAACTTTAGGCCATATCATGACTAAAATGAATTGGTTGAAGTCCTGAGGTTTTAATAATTCAGTAAGACTTTAACATGTAACAACATTTGGAGAAACTTCTTAAGTATTTGGATAGATTTTTTTCTTACCGGAATGAAGTCAGGTCAAACCTAATAATTGCTGCTAATGCTGGATACTTATTAATGATTTTAAGAATACATTTTCCTAATCATAGGCAAATTTAAGAGGTATTCTCCACTAGTGCAGAAACCACTGGTATTCCCAGCAAGACATTGTAGAGGAAAGTGCAGAGCACTGAGAAAAGCTATTAGTACTCAAAACAAGGAACTGTGTCCCTAGCCAACAGTGCGTATCAGATCCTTTTACTAAATTATTTCACAGTTCTACTCTTCCTAAAAAGTACTGTGAACATCCAAATTTATAACATAAATAGTAGTAAGGGAGGAATGGATTACAATCTACAAACTATTACTTTCAAGTTCTTCAGTAATAATGGCATTTGCCAACTGAAGACAACTTGCTTAATTATGGAAAAAGATGAGACACCATTCATTAAAGCAATACAGTTGAATTATCACTGTTAGAAAAAATTAATTTCCATTAGCCATTAGAAGCACTGTAAAGCCCTATAAACCACACAGGAGACTACACAGTCAGAATTTAGAAAGGAATTTAGAAAGGCTCAGCCCAGCCACCTCAGCCCTTTGATTCGTACCTGTGATAGCAGGAAACACCCCAGCCCCAAGTTTCAAACTGCCTTTTTAAGGTTTTGAAGAGAATCAATGATTTACACCACAAAATACATAATAATAGAAAACACAGTATCTGTGTTATGCAAGCATTTAGCCTTAGGACCTAAAAAGAAATTATACACAAGAGAAGAATTTTCTGAAATTACTTTCCAGTTATTATATTACCATATTGTAACCATGATAAAGAACTGATAAAGAGCTGAGAAATTCCAAAATTATAAGGTCAGAGGTTTATCAGCAGTGGTGGAGACACATGCACATCTGACCACAAACCCCAAAAAGGAACCTAGGGAAGGAAGAGGTGATTTCCCATAAACTTCTCCACATAGCACAGTGCCTTTCTTAAGGACCATTTCAAATGAAACAAAAAGGCACAAGAAGCTTCAGCCATTTGCCCTTCAACATCTAGCCACAAATTTAACCACAGGAAACAATCATTCATTCATTCATTCCTTCTTCATAATATTTCTTAAGAAGGGAAAAATAACACAGGCCTTTCCCTCTTTTTTTTTTTTTTTTTAAAAAAAAAGGACATGGCTTACTACTCTGTTTTTTATTATTTATTACTTTATGTATTGTATTTCCGCTGCTGAGGCAATATGCATGACTTGCTAAACCCACCTGGACACTGGAGATCTCTGCAGACCAGAAAACCCAGCCAGCATGGAACTGACTCTCCCAGGTACAGAACACCTGCACCCAGCAATATTTCAGCTGTCATTCTCAAATGTTACAAATATGCACCTACCTTTATGTACTAAACCTGCAAAACCCTGCCATACATCACAAATGAACCTTTTCTGTTTCTTGGCACCTCAGGTACTTTTGTTTACTGCCACCAAAAGACACCTCAGCCAAACTGGAACCTTATCAGTCACATTCTACTCAACTTCAAATCCAAGCCCGTATTGATCTACGCTACTGCAAACCTGATGCCTAAAATTCCCTGCTCTAAAACAGAACTAGAAATTGAAAAGAAAAAAAGCAAGCAAAAAAGACAGCTAATTTTTAAACCAACACAGAAATGCTATTCAGAGAAATACTAAAATATCTTGTATGCAAGGACAGAACACACTGAAAATACACTAAGGATGGAAGCTGTGGAAGCAACCAGGTTATCACTTAAGTGTAAAGAAGTAAGGGTGGTGAGGCACTGGAATGGGTTGCCCAGGGAAGTTGTGAATGCTCCATCCCTGGTGGTGCTCAAGGCTGGGTTGGAC
>JAOEHY010012413.1:0-28592 GCA_025447955.1 Psilopsiagon aurifrons
ATGCCAAGTGCAAGGTCCTACACCTGGGTGGGAGCAATCCCAGGCACAGCTCCAGGTTGGGCAGAGAAGAGATTCAGGGCAGCCCTGTGGAGAAGGACTTCAGGGTGTTGGTTGATGAGATAATGAATATGATCTGGCAGTGTGCGCTTACAGCCCAGAAAGCCAATCGTATCCTGGACTGCATCGAAAGGAGCATGACCAGCAGGTTGAAGGAGGTGATTCTACCCCTCTACTTTGTTGTCGTGAGACCTCACTTGGAGTATTGTGTGCAGTTCTGGTGTCCTTACCATAAAAAGGACATGGAACTGTTGGAACAAGTCCAGAAGAGGGCCATGAGGATGATCATGGGACTGGAGCACCTTCTGTATGAATCTAGGCTGAGAAAGTTGAAGCTGTTCAGCCTGGAGAAGACTGCGTGGAGACCTCATAGCAGCCTTCCAGTATCTGAAGGGGGACTTTAGGGATGCTGGGGAGGGACTCTTCATGAGAGACTGTAGTGATAGGACAAGGGGTAACGGGTTCAAACTTAAACAGGGGAGGTTTAGATTGGATATGAGGAGGAAGTTCTTTACTGTGAGGGTGGTGAGGCACTGGAATGGGGTGCCCAGGGAAGTTGTGAATGCTCCATCACTGGTGGTGTTCAAGACCAGATTGGACATAGCCTTGGATGATATGGTTTAGTGCGAGGTGTCCCTGCTCATGGCAGGGGGGTTGGAACTAGATGATCTTAGGGTCCTTTCCAGGCCTAACTTTTCTATGATTCTATGAGTCCATGATCAAGTCATTACCAGCCGAGCCCTTGCTGGGGTAATACAGTGGTAGTTCTAGTAAAAATTGCGTGTTGAGTGAAATCTGGGAACCACAGCATGATATCTACTGTCTGTAGGGATCCTTGCTGAAATCCAGCAGGGGCTGCCTGTAACCAGCAACAAGCAGCTTAGGAGTGGGTGTGTGAAGTCCTTGCTTTGGTTCTTTGGAGACCATCAAATTCAGGGGCATTATCAGCAGTCACCTGCAGAGCTGCAAAGTGGCTGGACAGCCTCCTCAGGGAATGAAACATCTTGTTTCATTTCCCATCTTCTTCTGATGTGTTTCAAACCTGTGTTTCCTAGGAGGAAAAAATAGTGAAAATGTTAGCTCTCTCCAAAGGCTAACAGGGGGTGTGGGTTGATGTCCTCTTCTGAGGACATAGAATACCATGGAGCAAGAGCTAAAAATTAAAATTTGGGAGATAGATAACATTTAAAATTATTGATAGTTTTTCATTTGGGAAATGTTTTTACATTCTTGAGCTTATGTCTTGTGCCATATTGTTCTTCCTGGAACAACTATAGCCTGATGATTGAAAGTATCACCTTGCAAAGTCTGTATGCTGTATGTATTAACGTACATAGTCAATTTCAAAGCACCAAACAAGAACTATCAAGAAATTTATGGATCTTGAAAATAATTAATGCAACTGAGGACTCTGTTCCTTTTGAATCTCAATCACAGGCCCAGTAAGCAATGTTCCTATGAGGAAGTATACTGGGAGATCACCAGCAGAATATTCAGAACAGAGATGCTGTGTTGTATAGGTTATTTTATTATGTCCTTCCATGTGTTAGTGTTTAATTTGAAACACTTATTCAAATTTAGATCCATTGCCATCAAAAAGATCCGCAACAGAGAAAACACAAGATAAGTGTTTTTATGTTGTTTTATGATGATACTATTGCTTTATATTTTTTAGGAAAGGTGGTTTATGGGGAGCCTATTGCTGCTAGTCTTGGCACTGATGGCACCAACTACTGGAATGAAGACTGGGCTCATGCTGCAGCATATGTCATGGGACCTCCACTGAGACCAGATCCATCTACTCCTGGTTTCCTTATGAATTTACTGGCCAAGTAAGCAGATGAACAAACAGTGACAGCTGATGCCCAAATACAGAGCAAATTCTGTTGGTTATATAAGAACAGGTTGATGCCCTGCAGATTTTCTGAGTACAGAATGCTAACACTATCAGGAACGAAAAATGCAAGGTGAAACCATAGATGAAAAACATTTTTTTGTTGCAGAAATTAGAAAGTGTTCAGATTTTGTTTCTCTGGATTCTTGTGGCCTCTGCCCCCATTGATTTTAATCAATAAGCCTTGCCTTGCTAATACTGCATCAAAACTTGAAACATGACCTGGGGAGACAGTAAGGTTGTAAGTCAGTGGGAAATGTGTAAAAAGTGGGGGCTACAGCTAGGGGTTCTGGGTTTTGTTATCAGCTTCCTTTTTCACTTGAAATTTGGATGCTATGTGAAAACTAAGCCTGCTGACTTCTGAAGGTAGATGTAAGTTGTCCACTTCTCCTTTCAGAAGGAAGTAGGAATAGAAGTATCCTTCAGATAACTGCAGTTAACAGCATGTGTGATTTGCTGGTATTTCATTGCCAATAAAGCTTAACTCGACAAAAATTTTGAATTTGACCAGTGTGCGAAGGTATGCCTGAACACTGGCTGATGGTTGTGCAGATCTGTGGTGATTTCAAAGGGCGTGTAGAGTGACTCAGTCTAAAATTGCCCTAAGTGAGGATGGAACCAACCCCCTTACTCTGGGTCAAGTGTGTTAGTCCTCTACTTGTGGGACACTTTTGTTATATGCAAAGTAAAAGTGTTATTTTTGCTGCTTGGTTTCTTCTGAGGGGTTTCTGAAGTGGAAACTACTTTACAGGGGAACTGGCTATACTGTGGCGCTACTCTTGGAGAATGGGACTGAAGACAGAAAGGCAGGGCATATCAATTTTTCCTTGCAGCATGGATGGCTGAATCTGCCAAGCTTTGCAATGGTTTTTCCCATGTGACACTATCTGATACATGCTCTGTTTCATAAAGAACTTTATCTCTCCATAGTGATGACCTATCTGTGACAGGGACTGACAATTGCACCTTTGACACATGCCAGAAAGCTCAGGGGAAGGATGACTTCACAAAAATCCCTAATGGAGTGAATGGTGTGGAAGATAGAATGTCAGTCATATGGGAGAAAGGTGTTGTAAGTATATCGATTTTCCTGGGTTCAGCTGTAAGTTTTCTTCTTCCTAGTAGCAGATGCAGTACTGTGTTTTGGCTTTAGAATGAGAACAATGCTGATTGATAACACACCAGTGTTCTAGTTGTTGCTAAGTAATGCTTACCCTGATGGATGACTTTTCCCTCTCTCATGCTCTGCCAGTGAGGAGGGGTACAAGAAGCCAGGAGATTGCAGAGACAGGATGCCTGACCTAAACTAGCTGAAGGGGTATTCCATACCACAGTACATCATACCTGGTATTTAAACTGGGGGGAGTTACCCATCTCTGCTCAGGTCGGGCTGGGTATCAGTTGGCAGCTGGTGAGCAATTGTATTGTGCATCAGTTGTGTTTATTGGGTTTTTTCCTTTCCCCTTTTAGTTTCATATCCTCTCCCCTTCCTATTTGCCTTATTTTTATTATTAGGAGGAGGAGTAGTAGTAATTTTGTATTATACCTTAGTTACTGGACTGTTCTTATCTGAACCCATGGGAGTTACATTCTTTCGATTCTCCTCCCCATCCCTTTGGGAGCGGGGGAGGAAGAAGGGGAAGGAATGAGCAAGTGGCTGCGTGGTTCTGAGTTACTGGCTGGACTTAAACCATGACATCAATATATATGAACATGGAAGTAATTGATTTCTCCAACAAAATGCAATCTCTCAGCAGTTATCAACCCTCCAGTTCTATCAGGTGTATATATCACAGGACAAATCCTTTGCTAAAATACCATAGTAGAGTCCTTACTATCTTACTATCTATCTCTCACTTTATGGTCCTGGGAGGTAGAAGATTCTTAGTGTTTAAAATACAGCACAACAGAATCATTTCCATAGTTCAGAAGCAAAGGACTGGTATTGTTTCAGCAGTAGTGCACAGTAGATTTACTTGCAGAATTTTTTTTAACAAGTGAAAGGAAAGTAGAAGGAAAGAGTTATCGACAGTTTCAACCTGGTCAGTTCTATATTTTTTCCTCTTTGGTCTCTCTCAAACTTAGCTGCTGGAGAAGCTTCTGCACTGGATGTGTGCCTGTCAACTTCTAATTTCTGTTTTCAACCAGAGGAAGCAATCTAGGGATAAGAAATGCTTCTCCAACATATAGCTCAGTCCTGTGATATGGTGAAATAAGCACCTTCAAGTCCTGTTGACTTCATATTGTCAGTGCCAACACAAGAATGTTCAGTGCTTTTCAGGACAATGCCCTTCAGGCCCTAAACAAATGTAAATGCAAAAGCTAATGGCCAGGATTTTTTTATATGGGGTAGTCTGGTGGGGGACAGGGAGGGGAGGTGAGACAATCTGGCGAGGGATCTGCTGGTTACTGGATGTTATGATTGCTCTGGCTAATGTTAAGTTCTGGAGGCTCTAGTTCAACTTTTTAATTGCTAGTAAGTTCTCTTGCAATAGTGAAGTCTTATTGATAACACACTGCAAGGTGTGTTTTATTTGTTACTGTAGAACTATCTAACTTGGTAAGGATATGGTTCAGAATCTCTCTTTTTATCTGATTTGGGATTCAAATCAAGTTGGCATGTACAAAGCAGACTTCTGCCTATATTCACCTGTGGCACATCTCTAGTGTGATTATTTATTGTGTAAACTGGAATGTAATCTAGCTTGTGGTCAGTATGAAAGTAATGCATGAATATGTATGTATACCAGTGCTGCTTTTGAACAGTCCATCTTGTTGGGCAAGATAATTTTCCAGAAGGTTCTTCAATCAGGAATATCCTCTCTTGTCTTACTTGAAAAATATTACACAGCTGTGAGAATGTGTGGAAAGCTTCCCTCTCTTCTCATATACCATTACTTAGAAAAGCAGTGTTCACCACTCATGCTTTTCTTCTTAGATGCTCAAAGAGCACCATACAAACACATTTTTATGACATTCTGATTCCTAGACTGACCTATGCAGTATGTCTGCCAGTGTATCTGGCTTTCCAGACAGTCACAGCAGTTGGATTAGAACTAGTTATGTAGCAGTGAACAGTCCCAAGACACATTTATATCCATTATTATTTGCCATTTTGCTGATGTGTCACATCAGCAAATCTGATTTTTATACTGCTTGTTCCCAAACATTTACTGAAGAGTTCTATTCTCTGTGTTACTGCTGAAGACATTTGCAAATCACCTTCCCTATATTACGCATTGTGAGTTACCTCTCCTTTAGCATCTTCTAGGCTCTCATACTGTCTCACCATTTTGTAAAACCTAGGTACTTGTTATGAGAGATGTTATGTCTCCTGAGGAAACTGCTGAGCAGGACTACAGATACAAAGCCAGATAAAAAAATTTATTTCAGGTGACTTGGGACTGGATCCACAAAAGTTTGGATTTAAGTTGTCTTTTTTAACTTTTGCTATGGGATAAAGTAAAATAAGGTTATAGTATTCAGTGAATGTACACTGCAGTTTGTGCATCTCAGACAAATAGTTATTTTTATTTCTTTTAAACCCTTCAGTGTGACATTAAAAAAAAATATTGATGTGATGCTGGCAGAGATCTGTCACTCATTCTGCCCTTTTCTATAACAGGAACATTGGTTTCATTGCTTGTTTTAAAAAGTAATGAGTATGCTTTTGTGTACTCTTGTGCAGCACAGTGGAAAAATGGATGAAAACAGATTTGTAGCTGTTACCAGCACAAATGCAGCAAAAATCTTCAACCTTTACCCAAAGAAGGGGAGAATTGCTGTGGGCTCTGATGCTGACATCGTCATTTGGGATCCCAAAGCTTCGAGGTACGTAAGGGTAGTTATTTCCTACCATCCAGCTTCTCTGCAGGAAAAAATATCTCAAAGCCTCTGTACAGCCATAAGCCTTTGGGTTGAGGTTATGGTGGTTTTTGATAGCACTTCCCATGAATTATTTACATGTTATTTGTACCCTGCAATACTGTATGTAAGCATCTCTAGATGGATTTAAAAAAAAAATCTCCTAGGTTTCTGACCAAGTGTAAAAATAATGAGGTCTGTACATTATGCTACCAGGATTTGGTATCCCGAGAGTAAAAATAACCATGCTGGGATCTTAAAGTAACTCTGTTAAGTGCTGGAGTGTGTTTATCTTCATCCCACTGCAAAGAGCAGTGAAAGGACCCCGTGCTCTGGCAGGATTGCCCATTACAAGCTTGTGTTTTGAACTTACATCTACTTCAGACATACTCAAAAGTGGTCAGTACGGGTAGTGAGAGTGTGGAGTCTTGCCTTCCGAATGTCTTTTCCCTACCTGATAGAGCAGATACAGTGGTAAAGCCAGGAGCGTGCTTAGTTCTGAAGCTCAAGCTATGCATTCTTATGCTATTATTTATGGAGTTTTCTGATTCGGTGCACAGTAAGTCTGTTAGAAACACAGCCTGTCACACCAACACAGATGCACAAAAGGTGCGCCGTCTCACTCTGAAAGACTTGATGACATGGTACATTTTTGCTATGAAGGGCATGCAGTGTCTTTCTAGGAACCTCAACTTACACAGCATACTGTGCATTATAGCTAATTCCTGCCTTCACACCATCAGATAGCTCCATACTCAGGCCACTATATATTTGTCAGGAATTATATGTCTTGAGTATTGCTCTGACTCTTAATCCCATACTGGTCTTGTTTAAACTGCCTGGAAATGGTCTGGCAGCTGACTGTCACAGAGCTTGCTCACTTGGGAAGAGGCCTATGGGCTGTGCAAGCACATCTCCTCTCTTCAAGTGCTGAGCAGGTTGGCTTAAATCTGCAGGCACTTTAACAGCTGAATCTTACATCTGGCCACATCGAGCCATGCACACAGCAGCAGCAGCAGGAGGTCAGAAAGTATGCTGGGCAGGTTCTGTTGTCTTGGGCTCAGCTCTAGTGAGCACTGTGAGCATACAACTGTGCTGAAGGCCCCCATTGTTGACCCTCCTTGAAGTCTCATCAGTGTCATCCAAATAGTAAATCCACATCACATAGCTGTCAGAAAACCTAGATGAGTTTTATGGGCTGTTGGGCATGATGACAGTATGGCCAGCTTTATTGAAGATTATCACAGTGTTTGGTTTTCCCGAACTGTTGTAACCCAGATGGCATTAGCCTTTGGGTTGGTTTTTTTAAGCCAAATGGAGGCACAAAAAGCCTTATCCTAGATTTACCTTGCACAAACAATATTTTCTTGACCAATCTTTTTTTTTTATTATTTTTGACAGTGGAATACTCACTCATTTCAGTACATTAATGAGTACCAAAACCATGTGAGAATTGGAGGAAAAACATTCTGTGTTTTAAATTGCAAAGCTTGAGGACATGCAGGTTGTTTTTCAGAAGTCCCACAAAAAAATTGGCAGCACTAGCAAAATAAACTTCAGGAGTAACAGCAACCCCAATAAACATAGAGGCCTGCCTAGAGCTGGGTCAAAGAGATTTTCATGTGCATTATGCCTTCCTGCATGTTGAGTAAGCATATTTTGGAATGCTAGCAATGAGTATTTCAGGGCAGTAGAGCTGTGAACTCTGATGATAAAATTCTGAAGGATTCTTTTCTGAGCTCAACTTCTGCTCTGCCTGGGGACAATGGAATCTAGAAGCATAGCAGAATTCTGACATTGTTCTCAAGGTGCTTCGTCAGCTCCTGTAATTACTTATCCTTTTGCCTCTCAAACATTCCTTCTGCCTCCTTTCACTCTCCTAAGTGCTCAAATTCCATTTTGCCTACTGCAGCTGTGAAAGTGCAGTTGTTCAAATATTTTTTCAAGCATTTTCTTACTAAGCAACCTGAATATAAGTTCAGCCAATACTTTTTTCCTGATTTGGAACTGTTTCCACTTTTCATCCCTTTGGCTTTTCTGGAAACAAGGCTCTCTACAGCTACAACTGTATGAACTACATGAATAAGTATAAACAAGCCTCACTAGTGCTTGTCTATTCATTTCACTGCAAATCCTGAAGAGGGCATTAACAGCCCAGCAGAAAAAAAGATCTAGCTAATGGACCTCAACCTTCTAAGGTATTACATAAGGTGCAGCCTCGTGTTTTGTTGACTCTAGGGAGTGATTTTCAGTTTCACAAGAGGCTTATTCCTCTTTCTTGCTAAGTCCTTCCTCTTTCGAGCATGACTGCTTTTCTTGTTTGTAAATCTAAAATCTTGTAAGAGGAAAATGCAGCTTTCCAGTTCTGATTTGATGCTCTGTTCCTGTAGTCTTAAAATACTGGCGGATACTAGCCTAAAGACTTAGACAATTGCTGAAGTATTGCTGTGAGGAATTGTTTTTTTAACAATCTGTGAAAGTCTATAATGATGATTCTTAAGTCTTTCTGAAAGGTAGTGAAGCTTTTAAAAAATAAAACCATACATTCCTACAAAAGCAGCTTCATTTTCCCTCCCACATCATTGCATAATAGCAACATGTTAGGTGCTATCGGGGCATTCAGGATTTTCTCTTTCTAGGTTGTGAAAACCTAGTGAATTTCAACATGACAGCTCTGCAAGCTGGGAGCAATTGCAATTCAAGTTTCCACTTCCAGAACTGTTCCTTTAGCTGAGGCTTGCCTGCTACAGCTCAGATCATTGACTGGTCTGTTTTTCTAGTGTTTTCTGGTAATTTCTGCAGAAAATGTTATATGAACAGTTATCAGATTTGCTACAATGTTTAAAAGCTTCTAAATACTGGGTTTAGCAGGTCTGCATGAAAGAAGAATTAATGGGAAGAAACATATTAAATGTATATTAGAAACTCGTCTAGTAAAAAGATGGGTTGTGAGTTCTGACATTAGGTCTATTTCTTAGCTTCCTTATTACATATTCATTAAAGAGCACACAAATTCCAAATGAACCTGTTGGTTTATTGCAGCCATGTGCTATCAGTCACCATCTTGCAGACCTCAACACCCTCAACATCCCAAGTACAGCCTGTGCGCATGTTACTGTTTTGTGAGTATTCCTTGGAAAACACATGTAGGCAGCAAATATGTACCATTTTATTTTACTCTGTTCTTTCATCAGGAATGTTCACAAACTTCTTTCAGCTACACACAAATAATATAACAGCCTCAAGTCTGTGAAACAAAAGCAACTGTAAAGACTGTTCCAAAAGGAGAAAGTAGAGTAAGCAAGGAAAAGGGATTGTCACCTGTCAGGAAGTCAGTGTCCTCTATAGCTGATGCCTTTAGCTGTTTGAAAGCAAGAACACAGAATCTTTATGGCTTGTTTCAGAAATGCTCAGCAAGGAATTTGAATACTGCAGCACCCAATTCAGACCATGGAAAGAGCTGAGCATCCCTTGTAAAGTAGAGGCAGAAGGTGCTAAAGATCTCAGACATTAAGCTCCTGGCAGATATTAGGGCTCAATAAACTCACTGTAGCCTGTCGGACCCTTGGAAATAAGCCCTGGATCAGGCCCCAAAGGCAAGATCAAAGACCCATAGGGATAAAAAAACTTGTCTCAAATGGAGTTTTTCTAAGTCTAGCCATTTCATTGTAACAACATGCAGTCTGGGAAACCTCATCCATCAGGTTTTTTCCACTCACTAAATAGACCCTAAAAGGTCTTTTGAACACAGAAGCAGAGCTGGCTGTGCAGTAGCAGTCTCTCATGCCATTCTACTTGAGCTCTGCTAGAGTGTCCCTCTATGGCATGCCCAGAGTGTGCCCCACGTGTGTCAATGGAGTTGGCATCAACCCTGATAGCCAGGTCAGTCAGTAATGGCTGCAGCCCCAAATGCACAGCTGATGGAACAGGGTCCATGATTAGCAGGGAATTCGTAAGTCATGAGATGAGCAGGAGAGGGAGGGAAAGGAATGTGTTACTCTGTAATCTACCTGCTATGACATGACTAGGGAAGATGTGGTTAACAGCCTGTTTCCAGTTTTTATGCATTTTAGGGGAAACTGTCACTGAACGCGAATCAGGGAGGAGTCAGTGTCTAGGTCTGCTGGCGTGTTTCCTCAATGACTTTGTTTGTAGATATGTTTGTGGGGAAATCTTTTACATTTGTTAGAAACAAAATCTGCAGCCTATGTCTGTCTCATTTGTGTTCAAGTCTTCACCCTCAGAGTCTTAACTGGGGACAAGTTACAACATTTAAACACTCTTTGCCTGTAATTTTTCATAAATTGAAAGGGGAAGAAACGAAAATTTTAGCAGATGATTACAATTAATAATGCTGCAACTGTCTTACTCTTTTGATGAATGAGCATAATTTTGAATACTGAGTGTATGGATAACTTCATCTAAACACAATAAGGCAAAATGAAATCATGTGGCATACAAATAAGTATGCATAGGAGAAGTATATTCTGGCATTTTCAATAGCCCCATGTTCTTTTGCACAAGTGGAAGCATGTGCATGCATGAATGTACACTAATTCACTAGAATCAGAGTTCTGTCAATGGGCTGTTATCTCAAATTAAGGGGACATGGAGAAAGAAACAATAGACACAAATTAAAACACAGGAACTTCCATTTAAACATTAGAAATAACTGTGGGTTGTTTTTTGTTTGATTTTGTTTTTTTCTTGTGAGGATGATCACAGGTTGCCCAAAGAGATTATGGTCACTCCATTTTTGGAGGTACTTAAAACCTGCTTGGACATGGCCCTGCAAAGCCTAATTTAGCTGACCCTGATCAGAGCAAAAGGCTTGGAATAGATGATCTCCAGAGATACTTTGAACCTCAATGACTCAGTGGTTCTGTGAACTGTAACAAAATAAGCCTCTCTGAGTGAGCATGATGTTCGTTTCCCTAGTAACTTGCTGTCTCACCAAATGTTAGCTGCTCTCTTTAAAGAACTGAATTTTAGAAATGTTACACCTTGAAATTTAAATCCTTCTTATTTTCTCCTTTTATAACCTTTCTTTTTCTCTCTGGTAATCACTTCCAGAACCTCTTTAGACATTGAATAGACTAATTTGTATTTTCCTTTCTTTTTATGCTTTTATGAAAGCTTAATTTCTCAGTAGTGTTTCTCTCCTGCACCTTATACGGTTTGAGAATTTTCACTTCCATCTCATATGAGGTTGGAGTGATTGACAGGAGCAGACTGATGGTATTGTTGAAAAATGAGTTACCATAATCAGAAAAATAATTCTGTTGTCACTTGCTTCCCACTTCAAAATGATGAAATTTTGGAGATATGATTGCATAAAATAAAGATCTTATCCCTCGGGTAAGTCACTTGGACTTGGAAGTTCCAAACATTAACTTCCTACCTCTTGCATCTGTTGTTTTATCCACAGATCTCCTCACTTGATACGGCTACTCATAGGCAACACATATTTAAAGATATTTTTAAGAATCTAGGAATACAGCTTTACAAAAAGTTGCCTCCGTGTATTTGTATGTACAATCATTGCAATTCCTTAATATAAAGTAGGCCATCAGGTTTTTAATCCACATTATAGGCTTATAGCTAGCATTTTTGCACATAGGTTTTAAGACTTTCTCTTCCTTTTCCTTTCTCTCTTTTTTCCGCTTCTTTTCTTTTTAATAAAAATGACTCTAACATTAGCAAAGTTCAACTTAATTAGCATCATAAATGAATAATGGCTCAGGACAGCACAAAAAGGTGAACAGTCTATTTTTTCTAGATTTTAGAAAAGCAGCCTAGCAATCTAGAGAGTTCAAAGGCATCTGAAAGTGACATGAAGAGGCAGCTCTCAAAGTCTGATGCTATTCAGCAAACTGGCATTTCTCACCTACTCCAGCTCCAAAAAACTTATAGGTACTGCACTGTAAGCACTGAGAGAAGTTGCTTACAGCTCAAATACTCACCCTTACAGAAGTTGGGTTTCTATGGCAGCTGTCAATGAAGCAATTGTTTTCTTGTCAACAATGGATTCATTATAGCTCATTATAGCTGCTTGTATTACTATGTTTTAAATTAATGAAGTAATTCTAAAATAGGTGTCTCCCATTTGCTGAGATGTTGAACAGCTGTTCTTGCCTAAGGGCTGTCAACTACAGGATTCCTTCATATTCCTGTACCTGGAAATTTTCAAGAAAACCTTGTGAGGTATACATCTGGTTTCCCTTGAAAGTAATTACATTCTTCATTTTCTTATAACCACCTAGGAAATTAAAGTGGTAACCCTTACAGCAGGTAAAATCTTGTATTTCTTGAATTATAAACAGATAACAGCTGTTCTTGCCATTAGCCAGTCAATAATATTAAGACATTCGGAGCAAACAGTGGAATTTCCCTATCAGTCCCAGCAAGCTGCCTGCTACTGAAATGGCTGATACAGCAGTAAAAAGTATGCTGCAAAAGGTTGCTGAGTTGTGAGCTTCAGACCCAAGCATACTGTCTAATTCTATTTTAATAGGTTGCTTGCTTGCCACCTGAAATTTTACTGCCATTGATGTTGTTAAAGGGTTAAATCACAGATGAATTTTGATGGTCTCCATCAAGGAGAATGCTCTTCAACCTTCAGAAAGGGCAATGTGATCTAAGGCTTGTTTTAACACAGGAGTTACAAATGAGATATATACAAGTTTGTTGTTGAGACGAGCTCTAGGAAATGTGTTTTGTCATATTGTAAAGTTTAGCTGTACAAATGGGGGTTACCTCTAAATGTGCTAACTTCCATTCATTTTGTATCTTTTTATGAAGGATGTATTTACCTGTGAGGCATGTTTGCATCTACTGCTCATGCAGTAGCACAATTAAGCAGCTCACGAGTTGGAGGATCTTATATTTCTGTTTATTTGCTCAAATTGCCTTTACCATTTTTCTTTTGTGTCCCAGTGTTATTGTGCAAATAGATAGGATATATACACAGAGAATACTAAATATAATGATACTACAGTTGTTCTTACTTACTGCTCTAGCAATTGGACCCATAAGGCCAGTGTAATGAGCTAGAGGAGTATGTTCATAAACCATGTGTAAGGCTATCACAACACTCACAGATAAACTTGTTTGATGGTGTTCATAGGACCGGTGAATACAAGAGAGGTCTGACTTCTATTGCTTTTTCCACTGTGAATCCACAAAATGATGCTGATATTGGTGAGCAGGAATGCTTAAGTTTTCTGTCCAGTTATTCCTATGGGCTTTCTGTCCAGTTATTCCTATGGGCAGATTGGTGATAGAAAGTATTTCTATATCCACAGCCTTTGAAAAGTCAATCACCAGCAAGATTTAAATATATCCCTTAGTGGAACCAGTTTCTTAGTGAACCAGTTCAGCAAAATGATAGAAAAGGAAAACAAAGTATTCCTCCACAAATTCTTTTTTTCCTCTGTAGAAGTAACCATTTGAAATATTTGGTATGTGATTCCTTTTGAAAATGGATATACTTCAAGAAAGATACAGTTTTTGTTGTGTTTTTTGCATTTTCATAAGGATGTTAACAGAAGTTTTATAAAATTCTTCAAATGGATTGATACTTAAATCTACTAATATTTTGTATTACTTTTGACTTTGATAATTCTTTTGCAGAAGATGTAGTCTCCGGAATAATGTTAATGCTATACATGCATGATGGTTTTTTGATTGTGAGAGCACCTGTTCTGGAAAATTCTGACTGCTACACAAAAGCATGAATCCTTCTTCCTTTCAGAAAATATAGTGGCAGTAAAAATATAACTCTCAATACTGCAAAAAAATTACAGGAAGTTAGTAAAATAATTCACTGAAATTCAAAATCTCATTTTAGACAAGTAGAGTAACTAGTAATGTAGCTCAATAGGGAAAACAGATAATAAAAAAAAGAATGCACAGGCTGCACTTCTAGATGCTAATGTCAGCTCTAGCATTGGCTCTGTTTCTAATGTAGCCAGTTAGGGTTGGAGAAATTGGCTCCAAAATTGTGACCATAAAGAGTAAGATCTATGCATAAACAAAGCAATAATACTTTAGCTCAAATGAGTACTTTTGAGGTCTAAAATTTGCTTAAAACAGTTGGAGGAAAGGTGTGTAGAAGTGTGCTGTTCTCATTACTATTTAGTAACATTGAGATATTTGGGCTGTCAGTCACTGGATCAATCCAGCTCACATTAAGAGTTACCAAAATTCATTATCATCTACTGACTTTCCAGTGAAATAGTCTTTGTGTTATTCATGAGTCTCAATCTTTAAAACATTGAAGACGTAGTTTTAAAACTTGAAATTGCAAGTCATTCAGTTAAAAGGTCAGAGCTTTTTCTGACCTTATCATGCATAGATATTTGCTTGACAAGGCAGAATGAAATGATGTTATCCAAATAACATACTATGGCCTGATTTTTTTTCCACCAACCTCCTTCTAGTGGAAAATTTTGTGTTTCAAGGCTGCAAAGTTCTGTGCTTTTGACTCCCCCTTCATTCTTTTGAAATGCAGTTACTGTTCAGTGTAATGCTATTGCTCTATCCTATTTTTACAGCTGTTTCATGATGTACAATGTTGTAGATTTATAATGTTGCTAATTTTTCTTCCTGTATCAATTTCTCAAAATTTGTAATGAAGTGAAATGCAAGAATCAGAGCAATTTTGGGTGTTGTTTTGTTTTATAAACACAGGACAATATCTGCAAAGACACATCATCAGGCCAACAACTTTAATATATTTGAAGGAATGGTTTGCCATGGAGTCCCAGTTGCTACAGTTTCAAGAGGCAAAGTAGTTTATGAAGGTGGAGCTTTCAGTGTCACGGCAGGAGATGGAAAATACGTCTCCCGTCCACCGTTCCCTCCATATGTCTACGAACGAATCAGGCAGCGGGAGCAGGTTAATTAAACTAATAAATCTCTGTAATGCTTTGCATAGCGTGAGGGTAACTAGCTCTTGGGAAGAGAGGTTTGGAGATTCAGTGGTAATTTCCCTTACTAATCAAAATCTGCCAAGGTGGGAGAAAATGAAACTAAGGACTCAATTTTTATTGCTCTTTATCTTACAGAAAAATGTCAAAGACTAGCTCCTGCTCTTAGGGTAGTCTGTACAGCTTGTAGACTAAGCCTGGGTGGTTGTTGAAATAGGCATGTCTCATTTCCAATAAAAGTGGACAAAGTTTTGCTCATAAGTAATCTGACTAGCTGCTACATTTTATCACTGAATTCACTGGAAAACAAAGAGGCATAACATCATCTGCAGGAAGAAATCTTAGACTGAGGAAGAAATCAGTAATTTTCTAACTCTTTCATGGATCAGATACTTGGAGCTAAATCCTGTGGAATACTGAAGACTTAGCTCTGTTCCAGCAAGAATGTGTTATAAGATGACCGTGTGCAAAGTGCGCTGCTGGACCAAGAAAGACAACTCTCTTGTTCTTGTTTTTTGGGGGGGTTTCTTAAGGTGTTTTCTTGGTTTGGTTTCGGGCTTTTTTTTTTAAGAGAAATATTGCAGAATACATGAAGATTGTATTTTCAGTACCTATTTACCATGAAAGCATTCATGAAGAATGGATTTGCATCCTTAGTGTAACTCAGTTGTGATCAGCACTTTCTGAAACAGTCAAGGTATGTTTAAAAATCACAACTTTAATCAGTGTGATTCACTGCAAGACCTAAAAGTTGAATCAGACTAGCATCCAGGTGAGATATAGCCACTGAAATGCTTCCAAGAAAATTCTGTATATTTATTCCTGTTGTTGTCTTGATGGACTGAGAAATATGAAGGTGACCGAGTAAGGCTTTCCTCCAAATCACCCTTTCGGAGGGGTTGGTGGGCTGCCTGCACATAATGCAGTGGATAGGCAGGGAAGTCCCCTCCTGACACACAGATTTCCCCTGGGTACTAAAAGAACAGGAAACAGATTTTTGCATTTAGTAGTGCATTTATTATCGCATTTTGGAGGTTTGGGTTTTCCAAACATTAAGGAACACTTCTTTTTTTTTGGTACTAGTACAAGTCAGGGTAAATTGAATAAACTGCGGTTATTTTCAATTGCATTACTGTTAGCATCTAACTGTGCTGTTTCTACTTTGCTTTCATTTTGAAATCACATCCCTCATTTAAGACTGTCCACAAATTTTATATAGTCTATTCACCTTTTCAGTGTGAATGAACATTAATGTTTCTAGGGGAAAGGAAGGGCAAAGAAAATAATCTCTGCCTCTAGAACTTTCAAAGCCTAGTAGAAAAGTGACACAGTAGTCCTGTGAATTTGTCTGAAGAAAAGATCTTCCCTTTCCACTGAACATGTATCTGAATTGAAACAATTGCTCCATAGGTCACTGCTCACCTACTGTAGACTCATCCTGTATTTTTAATCCATTTGTAATCTCTGCAGTGTTCCTCTTAGAAATCATAGTTCTATGGATCTGTCTTCATTGAGATATGTATCATGCACAAAGCTGTATGTCCCTGTGAATCTATTTAATCCACTGGACACTGAAGATACTTGGTTCTTTGTTAATGAGATTTGTTGTGCACTGTTGATCCCTTTGGCTTTTAATGCAAAATAAATGCCAGGTAATGGTAATAAAACCTAGCTGTTGGGAACAGATTTGTACTGGTATTACAGCAGCAAAAACATGGGCTATTCTTTTTTGTGTAAGAGAACATTGCTGTTATTCAAGTCTCTGAAGGAAAGGAGATGCATAACATACAAATCTGGGTTATCACAGGACTGCTATTTTCGTTGTGTCCAATTAGCAATTGCAAGGGGAAGATGTGTAATCTTTCAAATCAAATAGTGAAAGATTTGTAATCTTTTTCTTGCAGGTCTGTCAGCCTGTTCCTGTTAAGAGAGCACCTTATATAGGCACGGTCTCAGAAACATGGGTCACACAAAAGCAGTAGGCTCATTCCCCAGTTTTGGCTCTTGCAGGTAACTGTCTCTTTTGATTAATGAAAACTTCTTTACTTAATGTTTCTCTGAAACTTCTGGAAAATGAAAGTGTAGCAGGTCATCAAGATTGTGACAGGCTTGTCTGAAATAAGCCCTCTCAGAAGCTTAGTAGTCTTGGTATCTTTAAATTTGATGAAAATGTGTGGCAGCCCAGGTGGGAAGGACCTCTTTCTGATTGGAGCCTCATTAAAAAAGCTCAGTTGAGAGATGCAAAAGGAGTTTAATTGCTAGACTAAGACATGGTTATGAAGGTTGTAGAAAACCTAAGTTCAGTTAGCACCAAGGGTACAAAGAGAGCATAATTGTTTGGCTTTCAAATTTACAGGGAAACAAAGAAACAAAACCAGCTGGATGCAACAAAAATATTCTTTAGTATCCCTGTATTACAGGCAATAACTTTCCACCAACTGTGCTGTTTGGTTAAGCTGATAGATCTGTTTTGCAAGAACCACAGCTGTCTTCATGCAATAGAGGTGCTGCAGTTTGTGCCAGCAGTGGTGTAATGGATGATGAGCTACTTTAAAGCTCAATGCTGCTAACAGGGTAATAGCAACCAACATCTCCCCTTCCCCCTCTAAAGCATCCAGAGTGCCTAGCTTGGTATTGACACTCCCTGACCTTTATATGCTGTGGTGCTTGGTGGATCTTTCTGTGAGCTGATTTACTTGCTAAGCCAGCAGAAAACAATTAGCTTCTTTTTTCTGGGTTAGTTTTCTGTTGGCTTTGTGAGTTGAACTGTCTCTTAGAAGAACCTACCAAGGGAACCTAGCAGTGCAACATATGGGTAAGATAAGGCAGCTGGGGATATGAACTAGGCAACAAGCCTCAATCTTTAATTGTTTAACAAGCAAAAGAAATGCCTGAGGAAAAAACAGAGCTAAATAATAAGACCTTCAGCAATCCCAGTTGAGGCATGATGCTGCTGCATGCCAACTGAAGCTGAAATGTTGTCTCCTGCAACAGGGGAGTTGATTAATATGGGTTGAGGGGACACTGAGTGGTGATAAGCATGACAAAATCCAGGCTGAGTTTTGAGTGGAATCAGCTAGTTTGAGAAAGGATTTCCCAACAGATGGATGTAAAGTCCTTCACATAAAATGGGTCACTTCTCAGTGCTAATTAGTATGAGCATAGGGACAAACCTGCAGGGGCAGGAGAATGAAGTTAGCTTTTCCACGTTTCATCATAGCATTCCTTTAGAACTACCTCACAGGAACCCTCATCCAGGGCATCAGTAGCAGCACCAGGGTGCAGCATCCTGTTTGTTTTCTTCTGTCATAAGGGAGAAAGCCTTTGTAATAGAGAGGACTAAAGGCTAAAGCTGCAGTAGAGTGAAGGAGCAATAACATTCTGTCTAGCTCCTAGCACTTTCTCCATTACTACCTCTCTGAGTGACAAACTGCAAAGTGGAGATTTTCTTTTGAAAGATTATATCATATTGTCTTCTTCTTCTCTGTAGATAAAAGCAAATAAAAATGTCCCTGCTGTCCCTACTAAAGAAGTGCATTTTGGTTACAACAATCTACAATCAACTTCTCAAGAGCCAATATGAAACATCAGCAACTAATAAACATTATACTGGGCTTCCTGCGTGAAACTTGTCATTGCAGTTTTCCTTTAAAAGGAAATTTGTTGTAAGAATTGGAAAATTCTTTTTAGAAAATGGAGTAATAGCTACACTTATAATGTGGTAACCGTTCTGTGGGTTCTTAAATGTAGGTAAGTTTGGGGATGATATTGCTTAATATTTATCTTTAGAAGGTATTAGCTAACCTACAAAGTAAAAGCGATGCAATGGCCTTTAAGCACATTTTCTACATTCTTGCTCTGTTAGGTCACAGGAGATGAATCCTAATTTTCTAATTTCATGTGTTAGGAAGATCTCTGTTGTGCTTACCAGTGCAGAGAATTCTGATAGGGATGCTGAATTTGATTTTTTGTTTTTCTGTGCTGGAAGAGGTTAGGACAGAAAAATGCTGATTCAGAAGAGTTGCCACTGTTTTAAAGCTGCTGCTACATGTCCATATCCTTGACTTTAAAGGAGTTTATAGATTTTGTCTCTGCACAGCCAAGGATTTTTTGGTGTGCTCAAGTGTTTTGCTTGTTACACCCTAGGGAAAGCTATGCTAACTATACTGGTGAATTCACCTACAATACTGTTTGGGGTTCTGGTGAGAGACATAATCCACAACTTAAAGGCTTATGAATTGGGAATATCAGAGCACAAACATAATGTATTGAATTCAAAAAACTTTTTTTTTTTTTCTTTTTAACTGAAAAATGTGAGGCTTTTCCCAATGTAGTTAATACTTCGGGGTGTGTAGAATAGAATTCCTAATTTTAAAAAAATCTCAGTTGCTCAATTTATTTGATTTCCCATTTGAGAGGTAATTGTATTCTTAGAAGCATTATTCTTTTACTGTTACAGTGTTTAGACAGGTTTTACCTTGGAAACCTATAATGTTGTTTAAAGTTGCATTTTCACATATGATAGGCCTTCTTTTTAAGTAACTGTTTAGAAATGAGGACAACACAAAAGCACCCATTCAGTGAGTTCATAGTTCTGTGAGTAGAAACAGTATAACCTGTTTCTGTGTGCAACCCCTGGGCCAAACAAGTACAGAAAGACTTTCATATTATAAGACAGATACAGAAAGCATGTAATAATTACAGTTATTTTTCATTTGTAGTGGAAAGCAGACTTACAGTTCCTGCTGTATTCATAGACATACAGTGATGTATGAGCTTGTAAGAGAAACAAACTCATACTAAGTCTGTAATTCTTGTGTCTCTAAATAGCAAAGTAGAAATTTATTTGTAAGTTGATGGAGGGTAGTAATGGGGATGTTCAGAAAGAGCTAGCACAGGTTGTCATTTCTCAGGTTGTCTTTTGGGTGGGAGAATAGCAGAACCAGGCATCCAGCACTATTATAACGACTATTACAAGGGAACGGAGTTCACTGTTGACTTCTGTAATGGTCTGCATCTGAATTTGTTGTCTAGTGTCCCCTGCAATCAGTAGAGAGTTCTTCTCTGCACTCTGCATCAAGATCTAAACCAAGCTAGATGAACCTGTCCACTGTTGTCCTTTGGGATGAGATCAGTAGTTTTCTTGCAATGCCAGTTTGTCTCCCATTAACTACAAGGAGTGTGACTAATTATGATGCAGATGTCTACTCTGCAGCAGTCTTCTATGTAGCCTGTCTTTGCTTCTCAGACCTAGGGCTCTATGGTATGAAGAATGCCTGTCTTATGTTTTGTCTCGTCAAGAGTGTGTGTCAATCGTGAATCAATTCTTTTAATTAATGTTTTGCTTTGTAGAAAAGCAGACATTTGGGAAGAACATGGAAAAAGGCAGGGGGGAAAAAAGACCTATTTCTACTTTCAACAATATCTTATATTTGCATAGTCTTTCACCTGGGGCTTCAGGTCTTAATAATTGTTAGAGCCTTGCAGTTGCATGATATACCTGTGAGACAAGTAAAGGTAGTTAGAATAAATTTAGGTTGTGAAAACTATGGATGCTCAAACCTTTGAAATCACTCAAGTGATGGAAAATATATGTAGTTACCTTATGTTTAACATCCAATACTGGCTTAAGTGAGTTGCTCAGGGCCAAAATGGTTTAATTATGACAGAAATGAAACCTAGGAATAAAGACTGCCAGTCCTTTGGATACTGTGGACATGCCTAGGACTTTCAAATGTCCTTTGAGTTCTTGGTATACCTAGTAAGATCAAAGTCATACCAAAGACTGCAGATCATGAAAGCACAATGGAACCAAGTTAGTGATTTTTCTAAAAACAGATGTTTTCACAGTGTGATAACAGCAAGTAGTTTATGAGTTACATAAAAACCCATTTTGTAACCTTAGCTCTTCAAACCATGAAAGTGTATTATCTATGGAAAAAAAATTATCATCTTTTTAGATTTCCTATAGATTTTTATTTGGTTAGAAATGAAGAAGCTTCTCCCTGTACAATTAGCAGAGTTCCTAATCTTTATGTTGGTATTTACTGCCCTGTAGCATGGATTATTCTCCTCATAGGAGATATTCTTTGGATTTTATGCTTAACACCTACTTTTTAATTCCAATGACTGTTTTAATTATCATGAGGAGAAATTATCTGCATATTGTGAACAGGGATTTACACCAAAGTATCAGTTGTGGTTTTACATCCATGAAAGCAATGTTATTGAGCCTGTCAGGTTTGTAATACTTGTATTGTTTTGCCATGACATATGCTGGCCCTAGTACCTGAATCCTGCCTCTATTTACAAGGTGCCAAGTAACCGCCATTGAGAAACTGTGTGACATCAAAAGTATTTCAGCTGTGCTATTAAGGACTACTACTAAAATTGAGACTGTCAGGCTCCAAATGCCTGCAATCCTTGTTCCTTTTACACTTACGTGGGGTGCACTGTAGTGGTGGGATCTTCATAGGGGTATAATATTGGAACTGTCCAGGTCCCTGTCCATAGCACCAGTAATGAGTGACACCAGAGCCAAATTCAGTAAGATGTTTTTTCTAGTAGGCACTTAGTTAATTTGGCATTCATTGGGATTATAAAACACATTTATGTCAGCTCAGGTACTGAACTGGGGCACTGGAAGGAGCACTGAGAGGTCTCTCAGTCCTGCCTGAGTCTGCAGATCCTGACAAGACTTCTGTATTTGTCCTACGTCTTCATCCCAGCTATCACTTGCTTATGTTCTCACAAAGTTGTTGCTGGGCTGTGCTATAATTGTTCTAAGACAAGAGATGCCCCACATTAGGTTGGAAAGCTGGTGTAGAGATAACTTCGGCAGCCCACACAGTTTCCTTGGGCCATTCACAGGAAAGAAATGCAGTGCCTTTTGCAGATGTTTGAATCCTACCTCATTTAGGTAGAATCCTCAGACTTCTCCAGCACCAATTGTGAAAAACATTTGCTTTCTTTGACTCTTCCTTAAGTCCGTTGGCCACTCAAGTAGTGTAGACTGATTGCTTTGAGAGGTGGCATTGCTGCATTAAACACTTTTTTCTTTATGTCTCAGTGCAAAGGAGCTGAGTATGCTTTGTGAGGGCTGAAACGCAGAACAGGCTTTCCTTGCTTAGCACTTTTCTTTGCAAGTCTGCTGGTTTACTCTCTCTCTACTCTGGTAAGGTTGAAGACTCAAATAAATTGTTGAAGTAAAGAAAAAACTCTGTTAACAGTATTTTTATCACTCTCCCCAGCAAGACAGAAATCTGGGATCTTTAGAACTTGATTCTGCCTGGTGATGTGAATTCTAGGTTCAGGAGCAGAGAAGAAATTTGGGAGATCTGATCCTGGCATAGCTAATATTGCTTTCATCCCCACAGAATCATAGAATACCATCATCTGCCGGAGAAATCCTTATATGGCTAGTATGTGTTTATTATCTGGTTGTCTGTCTACTATCCTTTCGCTGCCTGTGGTGCAAGCACCTACACCTGCAGTGCTTCTCTCTTCAGCCTGACGTACCGGGGGATCTCTGCAGAGTAGCAGTACTGGGGCATGTGGTTTTCCTGGGCCACTGGAGGGCAGGGCTGGTATTATGTATCAGAAATGAAACGAGAAGGAAGTTACTCTCATGCACAACAGCACCCATGAAGCACATTTGTGTATTTTGAAGCCCATGCCTATAGAGTAGGCAATAACACCCCCATTTTCAGCCTTTCTATCATCATCAGCAGAGAGTAATCCTGTGATCCTTACTTTGCACTTCTGTGATGTAAAACAGAACTAGAGGAAAGGCTTTGCCTCTTCATTTCTTTAATTGCCAGTATCTCTGGGCTGTTTAAACTGTGATGAAAACACAGTGAGTCATCATGACAATATTGACAGAGCAGGGATCAGGGTGAAAGCAGTTGTAAACCCAGCATCCTCTGACTTTGCACACCCAACTGCCCACACGGAATACTGCAACAAAACACATAGAGAAAAAATAGAGTCTTAGTTTAGCTGTCAAGCAAACCAAGTTTGGGAGTGTGGGGTGGTGATAAAGAGAGTTCCATAAAGACAGTTGTTGAAAGGAAGTGTCCTTGTTTGTATTGTGCTTCAGGAGGGTCAGGAGCACTGGCATGTCTCTCTGAATTATCTTCACAAGACAATCAGGTCAGCCTTTCATTAATTTTACAAACCAGATTTGATCCATTTGGGGGATTTTTCACAGTAAATCAAACAGCTTCTGCACTAGTGAAGAGCATTTAAAAAAGGAAGTTGAGCTCCACTGTGAGCTGGGGGAAGGAAAGGGATGAATGAGTCAAAAGTCAAATCCAGACTTCTCCTCAGACTCTTGTTCTGAATGCTGAGTACATTTCTGAGAAGCCCTAGAGAAGCAGTTTGAGACAATGCCAAAGTAATGTGAAAGACATTAAAAATTTCCATTAACTCAATGAATGAATAAATAAAATCCTTAATTCTAACTGTACCTGTAATTGATTTGTGCTCAGCAGAAAAAAAAACCAAAACAAAACATGCTTTTATATGTGGGGAAGAATGATCTCAGAGAAGAAGAAAACATACCAAAAGAGGAAAACACTTTGAATGACAAAGACAGGGTAAAAGAGCCAAAATAAAATGTAGGAAATGTGAGGAGAGGGTAGACAAGAAGAGGAACAGAAATAATTGTGGATGGAATACTGGGTTTTTATTGTAACTTGTAGAGGTTTTTGGGGGGTTTTGTTTTGATTTTTTTTTAAAGTAAAAGAACAATGTAATCATGTGGTTGAGGGTTATGGTAAACAGAGGGGCCAAGGGAATAGCTGAACAACGTGTGGAGGAGACAGCTGAAGATAAACAAGTCTCCAGACTTTCCCAGCTCACAGGACAGAAACAAATGGGAGAAAACAGAAACCAAGTAAGTTCTGCAGAGAGCAAGGGGTATGTCTCTGTAATGCCAGGGGAGGGGCAGACCTGTAGGGCTAAAGAGAACTGGAGGAATAGACCTAGTACTGCAGTTCATGGTAAGAACTGTTCTACCACTGAGATAAACTTCAGTGTCTTTGAGGTGCTGAAGGTGAATTTGGTTTAGAATTTAAAAATGTTCAGAATGTGACATTTTCCCTGGTAACCCAGTTTTAGGGAGATGGGGAAGAGCTAACTTATCCTTTTGCTTGTCAGTCAGCTCACCTTCAGCACATGGGTATGCATGGGTGCAGTCACAGAAACAAACTTCATTATTCCACTCAAGTGCATGATTCATGTATAAGTGTAATGGCAATAATATTTTCAGGAGGCACCCTGGTGCTGGCACAGCACATTCACAAAGTACCACAAGCTTTTGCTGTGCATGTCTAGTATTTTTGCTGTACTGCTGTGTGTAAAAGTCACCAAATTGGAGTGGCTGAGACTGGCAGGCATCTCTCAGGTATCTACTCCAGCCCCACTGCTCTGAGTTGCTCAGAGCCATGTCTAGTTGGGTTTTGAATATCTCCAAGGATGGAGACTCCATAACCTCTCTGGGCATCCTGTTCCAGTAAAAAAAGTTTAGTTATGTTTGGGTGATATCCCAGTTAAGTCCTGGCCTCTATGTTTGGAAATGGCTTCCAGAGGAAATTGCTATATCACTTCCTGACAAACCTGTAGTTTCACAGTTCCTTCTTCTTGCCCTTTTTGAAGATGGGAGTGATATTCTTTCTCTTCTAGTCCTCAGTAACCTCTCCTGATGACCATGACCTTTCAAAGATAATCAAAAGTTTCCTCACAATGACACCAGCCAGTACTCTCAGCACCCAGAGTGCCTCCCATCATGTCCTATGACCTTAGGTAAGTCCAGTGCTCCCTGACAATGCCATCCTTCATGAAGGATGCCTTCCTTGCTCCAGACTTTCCCTCTGGTCTGAGGGATGTAGTATGGCTAAAGACTGGTCTTACCTATAAAGACCAGGACAATGAAATACCTTGGGATTTTCTGTGTCCCTTGTTATTGATAGCAGGGTCAAGCATCTAGGTAAAATGTTTACCAGAGATGAACATTTTGTACAGAATTACATTTAGTTTCTCAAGGATTGCCTTTTGTCACTGCCATGACTCTTGCCAGTTTGAGGAGGCAAGCCAAGCAATACTCAGTAAGCTGCCCTTTTAGTTAGTGGTGGGAGCCCTAGCATTCAGGTACAACACTGTTCTGTAAAACCTGCAAAGTCTCACCTACCCTACCAAAGACTACTCTTTTTCATAATCAGTCATTCCCACTAGGCTTAATTTTCTTACATAAATGCAAAATATAGACATGGCATTGTTCAAAGAGTGTGCTCAGGAACTCAAAATCTTAACAGATTTAGGTATCTCTCCCAGCCATTAACCCATGTCTGAGGCATTTTAATGAGCCATTACCATGTGCTGCAAAACTTTCTGCTGCTTGCAGAGCAACTGAGAGAAAAATTATGCTAGGTGACAACACACTGTCAAACAAGAAAGGCAAGAAACTCCAAAGCAAATATCACCTCCTGATGCCCAATGAAGTATTTTGTGGTAGTGCCATCAGTGAGACCTGCCTTCACCTCTGGGTGTTATAATCAGTAGGAGACTCAGCAGCCTGTCCTTTGGGACTGAAAGGAGCACAGCCAACTCCCACCAACAATGTCAAAACTAGCCAAAAATGCTCAACTCTTGCTGACATTTAACTCCTCACCTTTCATCTGCAATGATAACAAGAGTGAATGAATATAATCCTTTGTCAATAATACCTGGATAGCTAGTCTGATCTGTGGAAACAAATCTAAAGCAAGCTTCATTTTTATTCTTTTTCAACAGGGTTCTGCTTGCTACAGGGCCTTGACAGTAGTATTTGGGATATAAATGTCATTCTGCTACTATCCAGGGCTGACTCACTTGAGCAGAGAGGATATAGTCAGACCACTCAGAGAACATTCAGCACAACTGTCAGTAATGCATGACTTTAATCTAGCACCTCATTTTCTAGAGACAAATTGTTGGCACATTAGCAACCTGAACCACCTGGGTCCATGGAAGAGCGATGTTTCGTTAAGGTCCTTTCCAACCCTAACTATTCTATGATTCATTTGGAAGATCCAAAGAAAAAAAAAGACTTTGTGCTTTTCAGTGTTTCAGATGGAAAATAACTTCTGACACTTGCTAATGGAAAGCTTTAAATAAGTCTTTATTCATTCAGATAACAGAGACATAGATCAATAACTGTCCTGGGACCATGCATTTAGAGCAGAGTTTGCTATTGTGCAACTTGAAGAAGTTGGCTGCGGCTGAAAATCAAGAGTACACTACCTGTGGTGGATTTTTAGCTCTATATAAAATCTCTGGTTGTGCCACATCAGTCAAGCCATCAGAAAAGCTATGTCTTTATGCTTTTTGCATTTGTTCTTGTGTCGTATAAAGGTCACAGCACCAACATTAGTTAAATAGCTGAAGCACTCAGTATTGGCTCAGTTTTGTTTCAACTAAGCCAGTGGTGGCTTTATCAACACAATTAAGCCCAGTTTTGCCACTTCTGCAAGCTCCTTCAAACTGCAAGATTCAAGGCATTGTTAATTTCTGCTTGCATGTGCCTACACCTCAAAACCAGCTTGTTTGCACCCACAGCACCTGATTCCTCTTGTGAGCACTCTCACTTCTGTACATGCTTCATTGCCTCTCTTGTGATCATCAAAGATCCGGGACAATTTGCACTGGCAATTGCAACTGCAACTAGTCTATGGATATGTGAAAGGAGGAGACTAAAACCAAGTGCGGAATTCCATGTGAGAGAATAGGATTAGAAACTTCTGGGCGATGCATTGCCAAAAGTAAGTAAGGAAACCAAAGTGTGAGGGAGAGTTCAGCTGGGCTAGAAGATTGACAGGCAAATAAAGCATTCTGATTGCTACACAGTCAGGAGCAGTTATATGAAGCTAGGGATGGGAAAGAACCAGGCTGAAGGGTTTGGGGCAGTTGAGAGTTGATAAATAGAAAAGTCTAGAAAATTCTACACCCTCTAGTTACATTCTTGGCCAGCCCAGAAGCCAATGGACAACATCTGATTCATCTTCTATCTTCAGTGTCTGGCAAATGTGAAGATGACAAGCAAGCTGTGCCATTACGTGTGCAAAATACAGGTTCCTGTGGAGCTAGAACATCTCTGCCTTAGCCAAAGATTCACTTGGTCTCTTCTATACCCTGCTGCCACTTGACATACTCCTTTCTTTCTTCCTCACTGACTCTCTTGCCTTCAGTATTGGAAACCAGAAGTTGACCTGGAAAGACATAAATATGATACTGTGATCATAGTGCTACTGAGTTAGAGATCATCCAAGCACTAACATATTGTATAGTTAGTATAGCTACCACCCTGAGAGTGGGAGATTTTTTTTCCCCTAGAGTTGATGGCTCACCATTTTAGCAAACATATTCTTCCCAGGTTTCTCATGTAGCTTTGCTCTTTTCTTCAGTAACTTTGCATGCAAGTAATGTATCCGTTTCATCTCTGTGTCAGGATAAAATGAAGTCAACACGAGTATTTTAAGTTGGGTCAGAAGGCCAGAAAATAACCCAAAAATGATTAAGAAGAAGATGATGACTCCAAGCTGGACCCATGTTGTGGAGAGTGCAAGCTCTGGCTGAGGAAGGCAGTTGTGCTTAAACAAAGAGATCTTGAAGGTATCAGTCTTTGCAATATGCTCTCTCATATCAAAGATAAAGCTGTTCTCGTTCCTCTGCACAAGAAAGAGGGAGAGTTTAGTATAGTACTGATTCTTTCCTTTGTTAATATTTCTCCCACTGGACATTCAGGTTTACAAAGGACTATAAATCATCCAGTTGATCTAGTGTCAATATATTTTCTATGCTCATAACAATACATTTATTGGTTATTTCTAAATATGTAAGACTGTGTTTACGATATTTCTCTTGGGACACTGTCCCATAATTTGGAACTTACCTTCTCAGTGGCTCTAACATATAAATATTTAACTAATCTGGCTATCATGGTTTAATATATTCCCAATAATCTCCTCAGATCCTCTTTTGAGGGTCTTTTCCTCAGAGTAAAACAGCAGTGTGTCCATCCCTTTGGCTATGGCTCAGTACATTATAAGCAGAGCTTCCACATCCACCCAGGCAGGTGCTCTGACCACAAGGTTATCACGCAAACAAAGTTAAATCTCCTCCTCTGATAAATGACTTTGTTCAGAATGTCTCGCACTGCTTGTGGACTGAAATGCTGAGAGAATGAGGGAGACTTCATTAGACATACTGGTGGGAGCAGTATTTCATGGTGGTGGGCAACTTTCTGCTTTTGGACACCCTGTCCCTGCTTCCACCTTCTCTGTTTTCCTCTTGCATATTTGAGTTTTGTCAGCAGCTCATTGCTCATCCATGATGGCCTCCCCCTGCCTTTGCTTGATTTGACTGAGATGAATAATTCTTGAGTTCAGACCAGAGGGTTTCTGAATATCGAACAGCTCTCCTTAACCTTTTTTCTCCCAAGAACCAGGGAACTGGGACCGTTTCACATGCTGGTTTGGTGATGCTAGATCACAGCTGCTGTGCAGCAGCAGTTTGTGTGAGGCATGAATCCCGCTTAGAATGGGATGTTCTTATCTTACTTAAAGATAAGAACAGTTAACTAAGATAAGAACAGTTTAGTAACTAAGGTATGACACAAACCACTACTGCTACCACCAATAATAATAATGACAAGAGAAATGCAAGGGAAAAGAATACAACAGCTCAGCATGTATACCCAGCCCGACCAAGCAGTGCACCCCCCACCTCCTTCCAGTTCTCTGCTCTCTGCTTCTGCATCCTGGGCATGACGTGCTGTGGTATGGAATACCTCTTTGGTCAGTTTGGGTCAG
>JAOEHY010012416.1:0-25695 GCA_025447955.1 Psilopsiagon aurifrons
TCCCTTCCCAGAGCAGTGAACAATGCAATGGGCTGGGCATGCACCATCAGAGACAATGCCAGGTCTTGTCCCAACCCCGCAGGTCCCTTCCAACCCAAACCACTCTGTGATTCACATCTGACAATCGCAGCATTATCCACAACATCCTTTGAGAGCCCGCACCAGGAGCTTTTGCACAGCAATGAGGCAACAGCCCATTTCAAGCCACTCAAGATTTATTAGGTACAAAACACATTCACATCAGACATGTGAACCACATCCCCAAATACAGTTGAGGTTTTAGAGCCTTAATTCAGAACAGCAGAGGCAGTACTGGGGTCAAACCCAGCCAAGAGCATCACTCTGGTGCCACTTCCCATGTCACCAAAGTTAACACAACTCAGCCAACACAACTTATCATGTGGTATGAACAGTCTCAAAGCAACATTTCAATTTCATATTGATCTACTGTTGCTATTCTAGCCTGAAGAGAAATAATACAAATGTTATTAAAACAACTGTAAAATTACTTTCTTGGAAGGCAGATGACAGATGTGGACTGCTGAGCATTTCAAATGAAATTAGAAGCAAATCAGACAACCAGGCTCTGGCAGGGCACAGAATGAGTGCTACTGCCAAAGTTGTGGTCATTTGTATTTCACCAGGGAGGGGTTTATCTGAGAAACCTCTTATATTGTAATAATAAAACCACATGACTCGCACAGGAATACTGCAGACATGAAGTCGTATCTTCATACTATCTACTAGGAATCAGAACTAAATAAACCCAAAGGTGTTCAGCTTCCAAAGCCCCAGATTTTTAATGGAGAATGAGGGTAAACTGCTCTTCCAGACCAAGAAAAGTCACTCCATAGGTGCTTACTGAATGCTGAAGGAAGTGTCCCACTTTCCAGCATGACAATTCATCTGTACAATAAGCAACTTAGCTGGTTTTAATGCTTTAAATATTCAATACAATCAAACTTGGGCCCAGCAGCACAAAAAGCCCTCCTGGATTTGCGGTGAGCATCACTAAGTACAAAATACAGCTGCAGCGTTGCACTGCCTGAGAATGTCAGTACTGACATCTGGGTAGCAAACCACAGTGCTGCTGCAAGGTAGCTTCTGCATGGAGCAAGCAAGCACCAAGCTGGGACAAGAACTCGGGGATTGTGGCTATGGAGAGCGTTTGCCTCTGATGCTCCCAGAGGCTCCTGCTACCTTATCACTGAAGTTTACCCACAATGAGAGCTGGCAACAAGAAATCACCACTAAGTGTCAATTTAAGGCCTTCCAAGAAAAGCTTTTGCCTCCTCTCCATGCCTGTGAAGCAGAAAAGGAGGTGTTCCAGGTCAGCCAAAGCTCAGCAGTAAGCCAGAGGGTGACACGAGCCACAGCATGCCAGCTCAGTGCAAGGCAGCCACGTGAGAAGGACCCAAGCCCCACGTGTGCTGTGCTCTTCTCCCAGAAGGACAAACCCAGGAGCTTGTCTGTTCAGTCACTCAGACCTGGATTTCTTTACTGAGTCTCTGGTCTGCACACGTTCGCTCTTCTCAAGTATCCACCATGTCCAACAGAGCAGATAAGTGAAGCTCGGAGGCAACTTCACCCTCCTTGTTTGCTCTGAGGAGCTGTTGCAAGTGTTTCAGTCTGTCTGACAGAGTGGGGTTTAGCTCCTCCACCAAAGGCTTGTGATCCTCTGGAGTCACAGCCTGGGCAGAAAGAAGAGAGATGAGACTAAGTAAGAAACATTACCCAGTACTAACAAAGAACTCAGCTCAGTGGCTGTACCCCCATTGCTGAGAACAATGGAGGCCATGTGAAAATAACATGTTCTATTTCTGTTCCCAGCCTTTAACTGGGGGAAGCTGAACCCCAACAGTGATTTTCCCTAAGTTAAAGTGCAGCACCACAAAGGACAGTGTTATGACTGCCAGCAGCAAACATTAATACCCGAGAAGAATTCTTATTGGTGAGGCACTGGAATGGGACGCCCAGGGAAGTTGTGAATGCTCCATCACTGGCGGTGCTCAAGGCTGGGTTGGACATAGCCTTGGGTGGCATGGTTTAGTGGGAGGTGTCCCTGCCCATGGCAGGGGGCTGGAACTGGATGAGCTTAAGGTCCTTTCCAACCCGAACTGTTCTATGATCTGCAGAAAGCATTCCGCCCCTGCAAAGAGGTGATTTCCAAGGTGTTATTTTTTGTTCTTTATTTCCCAGGTCTACCCAACACAGCAGGCCAACATAATTCCCACTACAGGTTTTGCAACTACAGTAGTTCTGGCACCTGCACTCCTTAGAACTATAGCTAAATCTCAGCACCACCCTGTCTTACCTCTTGAGCAGATGACACAGGACTCTTCCTCAACGGACAGGTGACATTTGGGGTGGAGACCAGAGACTGGGGCAGGTAGAGAGGAAGCCCTAAGAAATCACCAAGGGGCTTGATGTCCTCAGCTAAATATTGGTGCAATTGTTCTTCAAACCTGGACAGAAAGATGGACAGCACCAGTCAGATTTCAGCCTGGTTTTGTTGTTGTAACCAGTAGGTTAACCAACAGTTTCGGTTCAGAATTATCCGCAAGAAGGACCTGATGTTCACAGTCATTTCCAACATGGTCAAACATACCCAACTGCTATGATGAATAGCCACCTATGAAAGGTTGCGGTACAGAAAGGACCCATGCACCCTGAAGACACACAACTGATGGGGAAGGCAGAAAAGACAAGAAACCCTTAGGCCAACCTCAAAAGCTTTAGCTCTTCAGCTTTGTGATCTGCATTTCTACAGGCACCAAACTGACATCCCAAGGTGGACTTTACAGACACCTGTGATACTGCAGGACACCGACTGCGGTACACGCTGTACTGCTTTAGGTTTGGTGGCCCCACTGACCACAGTTTCCTGGACTATTTCTGTGGTGCAAGGAGAAGCTAGCAGGGAACTGCACAGCACTGATGTGCTTGATCAGATTAGATGAAAATGGAGACAGCCTAAGGCTGTTTCCAAGCACTGGTGGACTTCAGCTTCCTATTACAACTTAGAATTGATTACAACGCTGGCTGGAGCTGAAAGGACATTGCTCTAGGAACTTACCCTCTGCTTTCCATCTTCTCCTGTTGCAACTGTGCCAACAAACGCTGTGGGAGAAGCTGCTGGGCTGAGGCAGTGCCTGTGAATTCATCTATACTGGGAATACTCTTTTCTTGCCCCGACAGCAAGCTCATGCCAGAACCGTATTGACCTGGCATCATAGAGAAGCTGTATGGTTTCTTAGAAGTGACGGGAGTCTTTACCCTTGACCTGAGGGGAAAAGACCACAAAACCAAACAAAAGCACAGGAACTGGTATCAGTGTGTTGATTTTTGATTTTCCCCATTAGACTGAAGTTTGGAAATAGCAAGAAGGAAGAACTGATCATTTGACGACCTAATTCCCTTGTGCCAAGGTCCTGCATACCACCACCTGTGTGGGGGATTTGAGAGTAACCTGACAGGGGGCTGAGATTCACCCCAAAGTATCTACCCATTACCTCTGATACACAGCAGAGCAGCACCTAAGCTTCCAACAGGGAAGACAGCTTGGCTTCTCTCTGCACAAGGCTAAGGAAGTGAGGCAGACTCCTGAGACCTCAAATGCCACACGGCTCCAAGGCAGCCTGCCCCCAGTGAGCATTTTCTCTCAGCAGTGGGATTTTCCTCAGGTCTTCCCACAAGTTAGGGACAAACTTCCTTCTGAACTCAAGATGCTGCAAAATTTAACATGTAATTAACCGAAGAGTAAATCTGCAAACCATCTAACATGTAATTGAGCTGTCAGGTCCAGGCTGTGAGGGCACACGCTCCTGATTCATTCCTATGTTCTCCCCCAGCATCATACTATTCTTCCCTCCACACTTTGTGTGCTCAGACTACAAGGCTATAATTCCAAAGCCTCAGCAGTGTTTTCTTTGGCAGGATTTCTCCACTTCAAACACTTCTCAAGTAATCCATTTCTTCGAGAGCTGAGTAACCCTGTAGAAATAAGCTCTACTCTGTTTCAGCACACTCTTGGACATCATTTCAAGATGCACAAAGCACATCCTGGGAGGATGCCATAGGCTGGTTTTCAGCACTGTGAGGGCACTGTGTGTTTATTGTAGAGACCTCATCAGCTCTCCCTGGTTGATGGCACCAGGGAGAGCTGAATGCTCCTCACCTCAGGTGGCTCTGCCGGATCTCCTCCTGCGTGCGCAGCCTGGCTTGTTCCCATGAAAAAGGGAGAGTGAAGTTCTTTAAGTGCTCCTTGAAGAAGTACACATGAATCTGACCATCTTCACTCACTGCTTCTGTGAATAAACCCACAGCCAACACTGAATATTAGAACAGGCTTCCCCCCTTCAGAAGAGAAACTCAGTATTAAGCCAATTCGAAGAATTCACTTTCAAGCAGCTTTAAGTTGCATTCTGCATGTAAAAAGGAGTTTTCTTGAGCTGATTCATTGTTCCAACAGACACCAGATTTCTGGGAAAGACCGCAAAATGCTGCTTTATCTTCAGTAAAAAAACTCCAGTGCATCCAAGAGCCATGTTCACTTTAAGGTTAAGTAAGGTTAAGGTTCACTTCAAGGTTAAGTAGTCATTTCATTTAAAGAAGCTCCCTACAGTTAAGCCAAACAGGGCACCAAAATAAAACCAACCCACAGACTTGAGACTGAAAGCAAACAAACCCAAGGCAAACTTCATTAACCCATGAAAGTGCTCATTAACAGTGGTGGCTGCCAGCTCAGCTGACCTGAGCTTACCTGACTTCAAAAGGACCAATTCTTGGCCTTAGGTATATATAATATAAACCCTCTCCTACTGGGTTGAAAGACTGTGACCACTCAGAGACAGCTCCTTAACCACAGCTCAAGTCAAATCATAATCAACACTAAACATACATTCCAAAGAGAAGCACAGGAAGGTCACAGCTCTCTCCCTGTCACATGTAAGGGCACCACTGTCAAGTCATTAAACACTCCTGTGCAAGGAGTACCATCCATGCTGTAGAAGGACATACAATACCTGGATTAATACGCAGTTTGGGAGGTTTCCAGTCTCTCAGCTTATGATCAATGCAGGCTAACAAGATATCATCCCAAGGGACCTCATCAACAGAAGGTCCATCTTCATCAGAGTTCCCAGATGTTCTGTTTTTCCACTTCTGGTAAGTTTTGCTCAGCAGATTCTCCACTTGAGACTGGATCAGTGGTTGGGTTCGGGTAGAACTTGCAATCTGAGACACATACTGAAAAATCATGTGGCAAACAGGGCGCCAAGGAGCTGTGCAAAAAGCAAAGCAAACCAACCAACAAAGTAAATGGCAAGAATCAGTGACTAAGCCAAAGTACCCACCCCACAGGCTGGTAGTTCAACACAGCACAGGCACACCTGAGAGAAGGATACTGCAGCATGAAGTACGTACCACCTAATGGAGGCAGATCAAGGTATGGGATCTGGAAGGACAGCACAGCCTTCTTCAGCCAGGCCAGGTGATCAGTTGTGTTCCACTGCAGGTGGGGCAACTGCTTGTTACCCCCAGGCTCTGAAAACTCAGTAACAGGCCAAGACAGGTCACAAAGGTGCTCTGAGGATGCCACATCGGCAAGGAACTGCAGCACGCTGTTGTACAGCTCTATGATGACCCCAGGCTCCTGAGATGGCAGGTCAGCTAACCGCCTCTCCTTCCAGTCATGGTAGAAGCGCTTGCCAAATTCACCATCAATCCCATCCTCAATGTACTCCTGAAGGGTCTGACTGCAGAGCTCAGGGGACTCGGGGCACTGGGAAACCAGCCAGCCTACAGCCGCAGAGATCTATGACACACAAAATATGGGTGGTTGGAAACCGCTCTGCAGCCATCAGGACACACAGGATTCAATCCTGCTACCCTAAATTTGATGTAGAATCATGGAATACTTTGGGTTGCAAAGGACCATCCAGTTCCAACCCCCTGCCACAGGCAGGGACACCTTCCACTAGAGCAGGGTGCTCCAAGCCTCATCCAACACGGCCTTGAACTCTGCCCACGTAACACTATTCAAGACACTATGCAGCAAAATACTAACAAATCAATTCTCACCATCCCAATATTTGCAACAATAATTTTCCAACTTGGTGGTCACAAATTAAATTCATGTGCAGCAGGCAAGGGAACAGAAAGAGGCTGCTCATCCCAAGTGCAGCGGAATTTCCTGCTGCAGGACACTGGGGATGTCAAAAACTTATCTGGGGGGATTTGGACTATATTCAAAGAAGCCAAGTCAGATCCTGGCAGTCCTTTAACTGCAGAGAGATGCAAGCTGTGAGGGTTTGGGGGGGAAATCACTCTGGTCTTGGCTTGTTCTTTCTTTCTTAGGCACCTTCTTCAGATACCTTAAGAAGGGAATACAGGGCTGGAGCTGCTTTTGGTCTGAGTCAGTTTGTCTGCTCTTGACCATTACCCTCTCCCATCTTTCCAAACCATCCACAAAAAACTGTTTTAGACTTAAGTATCATTTTCCACCATGGGCTTTTGAGTCTTCTCCAGGCCACTACTGCCAAGCACACAACAAACTGAAGGACAAGGGGAGAAGCCGGTGTCTGGAGGCTGTCAGGGAGAGATACATACAATCCTTCATATATGTGAGAGGACAGAGGCATCCCTTAGTCCCATCCACCCAGATGGAAAAATACTGGTGAACTCACAGCAGCCAGAAGAGCTACAAAGGATCCTTTGTATTTTAGGACTGAGAGCAATTTAAGCCACTGAGAACACAATCATTCCTTCTAAGGCATTAGGAATTGAGAGGTTAATGATAAACCAACTATCTCTTTCTGAGAGCTGCTGTTCTTACCCTTGTGGTGCCTTGTAAGTCATTGATAGAACCTGGGAGCTCAACAACGGTGTAGTCTGAAATAAGCTGGGCTGAAATCAAGTCCTGCAGCATCAAACCTTAAAAAGAAGAAAACCTGCCGAATATACACAGGAAGAGAACACACCTCCTCTGACCACACACTCTGCCTAAATTCACAGCATCACTTCTCTCTTCCTTCCTCACCCACAAACACCCAGGACCAAATACTGTCTAAAGGAAAACAGGAAGCCAAAAGAAAGTTCATCTCTTTCCATACTGATCAGTTCTTAAGGCCTCAGAATTTCTTGCAAAGCCTTCCCCCTTTACTAGATGATGTACTTGAGAGATTGCAACAGTTCTACCTGGGGCAGCCCTAAACACAGGAGAAAAATAGCTGCTACAGCTCAACCCAGGGCACATTCACATTGTTCTTTTACAAGACTCAGAACTAATGTCATACCTTCTTCTACTTCTTTCTCTACAGCCTCATCTCCCTGACCAGGAACTAGAACAACCAGTGGAACTATTGGGTGGAAAGGTTTGGCCTGAAGCAACTGTTTCAACTGCAGCAAAGCTGAAAGCCAATAAACATCATCTTCTGAAACATCTTCACTCCTAACTCTAGGTGGCAGGAGAAGGATGAGACCACTGGTTCCAAGCAAGTCTTTTTGCATCTCAGCCGCATCAAGCTCAGAGTTAGAGAGCGCGCCATAGGCCACCTATACAAGTAACAAAGAAGGTAACAATAAGGTAGCTAACAAAGGTATTTTCACACCAAAATCTGCAGTTTACTATCACTAGCATTCAGGTTTGACAATCATTACCAGCAGCTTTACAAATCCTAAGACAATGAGCTGTGGGACAAACATGGATGTGTCAAACAGATGCAGGTGAGCACAAAAGCAAACTTCAGCACCTGCTTTGGCATCAGGAACAGAGCTGATTGAGGTTCTAACTACTGCAGCGTGCTTAGGCAGGTATTTACCCAGTTGATTGGAAACAAGGAATAAAACCAATTCCTTCTTTTTGCAGATCTTTTCAGCAATCCCACCCCCCCAGCATCATCTCCCTCCACCTGACAGGACATGGGATGAAAAGCTTCTACACAAAAACTACTGGCAAAGAGCACAGGCTGCTTCTAGAGCCTGTTAGGTATCAGGAAATTGTTCTCACCTTAACACACACACTGACTTTAATACTTCTGCTCCCTTGCATGCCAGGCGAGCTAAATAATGTCAGTGTTTGAATTCTACCTTCTGTATGTGAAGCGTTTCTCTCCCAGCTTTTGTCTCCCATAAACTTGGTTTTCAACCAATCCACCAATACCCTGGCAAACAAGAAAGAGTTTAAGCACCAAACACCCCCCCAAAACCACAATCTACCATGACCCCAACCCTCACATTGCTTGGATTTTACTAAATAGCTATTAAATGTCCTTAAATTATCTACACTGCTATGTATTTCAAGAGGTTCTGTTTTCAGTATGAGCAAAAGGGATTCAGTGAACAATGTCAGGAGAAGATCCAGACCCCTGCAATAAGTTAGAGCTATGTTCTTTAGAGTGCTCTGGAGAAAAACACAAAACAAAACAATAAAACCTGGACATTTCACATGGTACAAGGTAATAAAAAGAACACATCAAGGACTGTATACTACTACTGTTCTCCGTGTGACTGCCTTGTTTGAGGAAGGGACCCAGCAACCTGCTTCTTTTACTCACCTGCTGGGATCATCCTTCACATCATCATTAGGCAAAACCAGTATCACCTTCCAAAAAACCTGTTCTTGTTGAAGTGGAGTATGTTCAGTGATTAATGAGACAAGATCCAGGGGAGTCCAAGCTAAATCACTTAAAAAGAGAGAGGGAAACTGGTGAAAAGACAGCCCTTTAGTGCTCATTCCCTTTAGTGCTCATTCACACCTGGGAATGTTTTTCATCATAGAATCTTAGAATGGTTTGGGTTGGAAAGGACCTTAAGATTATCCAGTTCCAACCCCCTGTAATGGGCAGGGACACCTTCCACTAGACCAGGTTGCTCCAAGCCCTGTTCAGCCTGGCCTTTAACACTGCCATGAATGGGGCATTTACCCCTTCTTTGGGCAACCTGTTCCAGTGCATCCCTACCTCTAACCTGAGCTCTTTACTGTACCTTGCAATACTGGAAGTAGCTACTGTCCAGTGCAAACAGTCCAAAATTAGAACCAATTCCTTAGATGTACTGCCCATCTATTTAACCACAGATCAGATGCCTTCAAGAACTGCAGCTGCTAAATCTGATACATGAGCCTTAGTTTGAGGATTGCACACCACATATGAAATGCTCCACTTCCACGCTGCCCCAGTAAATGCACAGACCACCAGAATGCATGATGAGCCATGAGAAAGCAGATCTCCTGCTGCATTGCCAGGCTGGTTGCAGCTCATTTACTCCTCTCCTCTTATATCCCATCCTATCTAGGTACAAAACACCTGGTAACATCTACCAGTTCCTTAAACTTACAACCATGGCAACAGAACCAGATAGCTTAATGCCAGTGGACACTCCAGTATGATTTGCCATTCCTTACTGACCTTCTGACACTTCTGTTACAGATTGCTTACAAAGAAAACCAGGATCAAACACCAACATACCTTAACAACTGCTGGTAGAAGTGCTGAACTTTAATTTCATACGCTGTCTTGTTCCTCATCCAATTCAGTCTGCAAACAGAAGATACCTGATCGCAATTTTTGGTGTAAAGCAGGTACCTGAACCAATTTTAAGGAACACTAAGACCTGAGAAGTACTGCAGACACTTTAGAAAGTGGCTGCTAATAGAAGAAGGATTTGGTTATGTTTTCAGTCTTTGTCACAGCATTTGTGCCCAAAGTGTCTTTTGGAGGCTGTTTAAGAACTGAGTTTTGTAAAACCATTAACACTTGCAACAGAAGAAGAGGGCTTCTTTGGAACTTACCTTCCAAAAACCAACCAGACTGCCAACTGCTGTTACAAGAAGTATCCCTACCTTGTGCAAGAGACTCCCAGTTTTCCTCCGTTCCCCAGGTTTACAATCCTCTTGCACAAGCTCTCCATGGCTACAGGCCATTCTGCACTGGGGGACAGCGCTTTCAGCTTGTTTTCTGGATCTGTGCAGCAGGGAGCAGCTGGAAATGCCCTCATTTGACGTTTCAGCTTTGTTCGAGCAGCCACTGCCTCCCTCCACCTTTGGAAGAGAATAGGTCACAATACTAAACTCTTCTGCAGACCAAATGGACTCTGTCATGGAAAAAAATCTTCTCTATGAGGGTGCTGAGGCGCTGGCACAGGGTGCCCAGAGAAGCTGTGGCTGCCCCATCCCTGGCAGTGTTCAAGGCCAGGTTGGACACAGGGGCTTGGAGCAACGTGCTCGAGTGGAAAGTGTTCCTGCCTGTGGCAGGGAGTTGAAGCTGGATGAGCTTTCAGGTTCCTTCCAAACCAAACCATTCTGTGATTCTGTGTTTCTCATCTTTGTTCTTCAGACTGGACTGGCCTCTCAAACACCCAAGTCAGCCTGCCCAGGGGACAGTGTGAGGTGGTGCATGGGGATGCTACAGCAGGTTCAGGCTGTATTTCTGCACATACAGCAGCAAAGCTAGAGCTCAAATGGAGCATGCACAGGACAAGAACTGCCAACTGTACACATGCAGCGTGTCCAAAAGGGGTGGCCTTAGGCCCCATTCAAAAAGCCCATCCAGACAAAAGGAGCACTGAAGGCTATAAACACGTGTCCTGAAGAGACACATGAACTCAACTTTAGGACAGAAAACTCTGCAAGGGGAGGTGCTGCACAGCAAAGGGACTACTCTGCTCCCTCCTCTTTAATGATGGGAGATGCCACCTGAAATGCACCTCAACCTGACTGTACTGGGGCAGTACAGAATGAATCTCTGCCTTGGAACACCACAACAACCCCATAACCCTTATGACATATCCAGAAGGAAAAGAGTCCAACAGAAAGACTACAAGGAGGAATTATCACAAGTCTCTGAATAAAATGAAGCTGAAATCGCCTACCAAGCTCATTACCTGACTCCAAGAGGGTGTGCTCCCCTCCTCAGTGTAGTAACTTATGCTCCTGAGAAAAGCAGTTTTGTTACAGGGTGGTAACTCACCGTTGTAAGTACTTGCAGAAACACTGGAGCTCCTGAAGGGTTTCCTTAGCAATCTGGAAGATCTCATCCTCCAGAAAGAGCTCCATGACATGACCACAGACTTCTTCTGAACAGCGAGCAATACGGGCTTGCCGGTCTCTTTCTAAGGCACATCTAGTTCAAAATGAAACAGACCAAGATCTCTAGTGAGGTGCAGACTGCAGCAAATGACCATACAATTAACTGAGGTGCACACAAGGAAGACTTTCGCATTCAGTAAAGGAAAGGGATTTTCCATACGTCTATCCTACAGCTCTTCTAAATAAGACCTGTGACCAAGTAGAAGTCATTCAAGTTTTACACTGGTCACATGCTTCTAACAAAGGGTCTACAAGAGAGACCACAGCTGAGCCATAAGGGAGTCAGATGAAGAAAAAGCACAGAGGGCAGCCTTGTTCTAAACAACCCTGTGTCCCCTTCAACCTGAAGGACCACTACTGCTTGACAGCATGACTGCAAACTGGGCACTTGCTGTACAATCAAGTACACTTTCCTTCTCAAGTGAAGATGACCTGAGAGAAATCCAAGTGGGAATCCTACCACTCCCTGACAAATTCTTACCCTTAGGAAAGCATCCTACAGGGAAGTACAGCATACAGTACGTTGCACCTACTTTAACTCATTGGTTGAAGCTTCTTGAACACTCTCCTTTATTACTTCTTCCATTAACTCCATCCCCACCAACTGGCTCAACTGCTTGATTAACTTTTCTTTTTCCTGCTTTTTCCTGGAAGGACAGAGAAAACATTTACACCAGTGGCAAGACTGAAGTTTCACGCTTGCAAACCGGCTGCTTAGTTACACAAGAGCTACAGGCAGTCTCAAACAGTTAATTCACATAAAACTTGAGTTGCCACCAGCTGGTTTCTCTCTTTAAACAGCTTTGCATGGAGCCAGCTTTCCTTCGAAAACACACGTAACAATACGGTGATTTTATTCTTACCACAGTAAGTTAAAGACAAGTAGCTCACTCAGAAGGAAAAGTTCCTGCATACAGCAGAGCTGGGATCCATCTCCCTCTCTGGAAGCTCTGGGGGTATTAATGTTCCCCAAACCCCCAGCCATGATTTTCATAGTGGCTCTGAGGTCACCAATATATGAGCTATCACACTCGAACATGTGGAAGGAGCAGCCTGCCTGCGCAACCCCAGGGTGAGACAAAATGAGTGCTGCTGGTGTGGCAGAAAAACACAGGGGCTGAGCCCCTGGGCAAAGCCTCAGGCTGGCACCAGCTGTTGTTAATGCTGCCTAAGGATGAATAGAGCCCATCATGCACAGCAAGAGCAGCCACTCACCTCTCTTCCTCTACTCTGCGCCTTTCCTCTTTGACACGCTCCCTTTCTGCATGAAGCACGCTTCCAGCCACTTGTGTGAGGATTTCCCCTGTCACTTCAGTCACGAGCTCCTCTACAGCATCCTCCGAGGTGCTGTGCAGGAAGAGCAAATCTCTTTTCAAAGCCAGAAAGTTTTCACCCAAAGCCCTATATTCAGCCTGGAGAAGAGAAGCTGCATGGAGACCTCAGAGCAGCTTCCAGTATCTGAAGGGGGCTACAAGAATACCAAAAAGGGACTCTTCATCAGGGACTGTAGTGATAGGACAAGGGGGGATGGGTTCAAACTGAAACAGGGGAAGTTCAGGTTGGATACAAGGCAAAGCTGTTCCCTGTGAGTGCAGTGAGGCACTGGCACAGGGTGCTCAGAGAAGTGGTAAATGCCCCATCCCAGGCAGTGCTCAAGGCCAAGGCTGGACAGGACCTTGGTGACATGATCTAGCGTGACTTTCAGGTCAGGGGCCACCCTGGAAACCAGAAAATCCACTTTCTTCCACAAACCCAGTTTTATTGCTGACCACGACACCACATTGTATGGACAGCTGTCCAGCTGTGCCTCCTACCAGCCTCTGCCACACCCCCAGCCTACCCACCAGCCTGCAGACTGGGAAACAAGGAAGGCCTTGCCTCTCTGCTGTTCAGCAATAGTCCAAACACTGGCGCATTAATAACACTGTTTTGGTTACAATCTCACATCTACAACTACCAATGGCCTTGGACAGGAAACGTTATATGAAGCAGAGAAGCAGACAGATCTGGACTTATGCCTTTTTTCCCCTTCAGGCCCCTTCCCTCCCACAAAACACATTTCTTGCAGCAGTGTTGTGAGCATCATGCAAGGCAAGGTGTAGAGGTTTGCAGAAAGCCTTCCATTAGCCTAGCTGGTGGGTATCAGGGAGGTGGCAGGCATCTGAAGAAAGGTCTGCTCTTCATACTCAACTGTATCAGTATGGCTATCTTCCCTACAGACCTTGCCTTAAGTCTCATGATCTTCACCCATGGTGCTGCTATGGCAAATTGCAGCTCTAATGACTGATGCCAGGAGTAGCAGCAATAAATGCTCCTTACCAGATAGCAGCAGTCACATAAGCCGCTCCTGCTCTGCCGACTTCGCTGCACTCTCCATTGAGGACCTCCTGCAACAGCACGTCCACCACTTCTGCGATGTCCTACAACACAGCAGAGGAAGCAACTGAAGCAAGATGCAGCCCTGCTCAGGATGGCCTGGGCACAGACGTGAATTGGGAATAAGGCTTTTCAGCCTTGTTTAACTGACTGGAATTGACAATATCATCTGTATTTCTACTTATAAACTAAGGTAACTTCATCAAACACACAGCCTGGAAATTTAAGACTACCTAAAAGGCTACTAACGCCCAGAAACAGGAGCAGCTTTCCGTAATAAACATGGGCAAGTCAAGTTAGGAAACAGTAGCTAAAGTGAATTTTGACAAGGATTCCTCTTTCTTACTTCTGAGTTTTTCTCATTCTAGCTGATTTAATTCCAAATGACCAGGTCTAACCTTCACTGAAATGCAGTCATGTTTAGGTAGAATAGGCAGCTGTAGCTTACACAGCAATGAGAGACTCTGAGATGGGTTCAGCATTAGCACGTATCTAAACACGTGAGGAAGGCAGAAAAAGAAGAATAGCACAGATACACAGGGTACATGTTCAAGATCTAACATCAGTAATCAGAGATCCACCAGGAGAAACTTTGTCATGTCTCATATTGAGATATGTGCCATTAAGAAACAGCTCAGTATTGTTCACTAAAGCAAAGTTTACCTACTAAGTCAAAGATATTCACTTTCTACTAACACTTTCTGACTCTCTCCTTAGAGGTTTCTCAAGTAAATGCTGAACATATGGGACTGTTTATCCTATGTCAGACTCGCACGTGAAATCACTCAAGACTTTCTCTTTTCAGAATAGCTCGAGGAAACAAGTTCTCAAGGTATCCAAAGCACTGAAGCAGGGAGCATCTCCTTTTGATTCTACACATAACACGTACAGATTCTGGAAAACTAAAACAACCTTAAGAACTCACTTATTATTTCCAGGGATCTTTCCCAAATACTTCACAATGGATTTAGATTTCCTTACTGTGTCTGTGTAGAGAGGCTGAGGCTTTGAAGAGAGAGGCTCAGGCTGTCCAGGAGGTTGGGAGATGGTCTGTGGAGGAGGCAGCACTGGCACAAGCTGACGAGGTAACAGCGAGGGCAGAAGATGAGCTGGGGGCTGGACTCTTACTGCTGCAGTATCTAAATCCACACCTTTGCTTTCCACTCTTCCTTCTTGGGATGGGGGGAGGAGAAAAATTAAGGAAGCCAAGTCAGTCACAAGTAGAAGCAAAAGTATTATCTTCAATTCTGGCTTCTCTGATAAAACTCATCATAAAACAAGCTCATAACAGAAGCTTGCTGCCTTTAAGTTAAAAATACAGTTATATCATAGAAACTAATTTATGACTATTTTATATAAAACATCAAAATTTTTAGTGCACATTATACACATTCCTAATAAAACAGCTGCTTTAAGTCAAATACACCTAGCACCTACACCCCCCTCTTGAATATACAGAAGTACTTTCAACTAAAAACCCCCCATGCTCAGCAAACCTGGAAACCAACGCGATTTTACACACACAGTGTGAACAGCTGCAATACAAAACCTGCAAACTGAAAAGGAAAGTTGGCTGTCTGAAGGAGGCAAATACCTGGTTATTTCACTGTCGTGGTTTAAGCCCAGATGGTAACTCAGAACGACAAAGACGCTCGCTCAATCTCCCCTTTCTTCCCTCACTGCTCCCAGAGGGATGGGGAGGAGAATCAAAGGAATGTTAACTCCCACAGGCTGAGATAAGAACAGCCCAGTAACTAAGGTGTAACACAAACCACTGCTGCTACCACCAATAATAATAATGATAAGGAAATAACAAGGGAAGAGAATACAATCGCTCACCACCCAATACCCAGCCTGACCCAGCAGCGAACCCAATCCTTCCAGGTAACTGCCCCCAGTTTATATAGTGGGCATGACGTGCTCTGCTGTGGAATACCTCTTTGGTCAGTTTGGGTCAGGTGTCCTGTCTCTGCTTCCTCCCGGCTTCTCCTCCCCACTGGCAGAGCATGAGACTCAAAAAGTCCTTGGTTAGAGTAAACATTTCTGAGCAGCCACTAAAACCATCGGTGTTATCAGCGCTGTTCCCAGGCTGAAAGTCTAAACACAGTGCTGCACCAGCTACTGAGAAGGGGAAAAATGACTGCTACTGCTTAACACCTACGCTGGCAAAATTGTGCTCATTTCCCTTAGTGTGTTTCCTGTATTAAGGAATGTGTTTTATTAATCAGGTCGCTTCTTAGCTTTTACAGATACCGAAGTATGTTTAAATAAAAGCATGCTTCCATTGCATCCAAATTTCCATGCAATTTCAACCCATGAGCCAAGAACAGTTCCTGCTTTGTAAAACAGAACTCCTCACGGAGTCAACACAGTATTATGTTCCTGAGCAGCATCTAAACCTGCATGTCTGCTCTTACCTGTTGCTTCCACGCTGGATTTTTGGCTAGTACTAGCTTGATCCATAGAGGTGCTTCCACCAATGTACTTGTTCTGTCCATTGAAGCTGGACACAGGCACATGGTGAGGTACCACAGGCAATGGGCCACCATTTACAACTTCCCCAACCAAGACAGTTAGCTTCTGGCTGACAAACATGGATTTCCTTGGTTTGGGTAATCCATCTGGCTCCAAGAAAGCTGAGCGATTCAGCTCCACATAAGCCCTGGGGAAAGATAAAAAACAGGAGTACATCCTCAAAGCTCCAGTAAACTACAGGTTTTCAGTTGGTGGGGGCAAAGTGAGCCAGGCACTGGGCACTCTGGCTTGCTCCTTGTAGCCTGGATCTCAGTCTTTAGCTGGAACCAGAACAGGGAAGGCAGAGAGCACTGTCCTCACACCTATCCTCCCAGTGTACGAACTGTACTAATGTTTCTGGCACCCTCATGGGCTGTTCTGTGTCTTTCTCCTTTTAACCTTTATCCATTGTATATATTATGGTTTTACCTAGACTCCACAGAATCCTAGTATGGTTTGGGTTGGAAAAGACCCTTAAGATCATCTAGTTCCAACCCCCTGTAATGGGAAGGGACACCTCACAGCAGACCATGTTGCCCAAGGTCCTGTCCAACCTGGCCTTGAACACTGCCAGGGATGGGGCAGCCACAGCTTCTCTGGGCACCCTGTGCCAGCGCCTCAGCACCCTCACAGGGGAGAACTTCTTCCTTATATCTAACCTGAACTTCCCCTGTTTCAGCCTGAACCCTTCACCCCATGTCCTATCGCTACAGTCCCTGATGAAGAGCTCCTCCCTGCATCTTTGTAGCCCCCTTCAGACACTGGAATCTGCTCTGAGGTCTCTTCTCCAGGCTGAACAGCCCCAGTGTTCTCATCCTGTCTTTGTATGGAAGTGCTCCAGTCCCTGATCATCCTCAGGATAGACACATCCCACATAATAGATGCCAGGGCTATCTACAGAAGCAATTTTGAAAGCTACAATCACCTTCTAATTTTTGCACCTGTAGTCTGGTGAATTCATTCTTTCACACCAGAATGCTGACAGGAAATAGAACACTAGCTGGCATGCTCACGTGCTTTCGTCTTCTCCAGTCTCCTGAGAGTGGAAGTCTGCAGGAGCACATTTTACACTGTATGTATTTCCATGGCAGACACTCTTATCCGCAAACCGCTGGCTTCCAACATCCTCAGAAAAACTGAGCTTACACTGTTCTCCTTTATCCTGCACTACACACATCAAAATAACGCCAGTTTCCTCAAAGGCAGAACTGCATCTTCATTCATTTCCTACAATTCAGCTGCAAGATAAGAACCTGAATCTATTTCTTTTTTCTACTGGGTTATGCACAATGTCTAGGGAGAAAGACCCTGGAATCCAATGGAGAGAGAGTTCCAGACTCAACCTCTCAGAAGGCTGAAGGACTTTTGGTGCCTTGAAATCCCTTGTCACCTCATCAAACCAAGTAAACACCAGTAAATGTACAAGTGCAAAAAAGCTACCATGGGAAGTCACGCTAGTTACAGGGACACAAACCCCATTTCTTGAGGGAAAGATGTAAAATTAAAGACACTTTCATAATTACAATAACGAACAGCTTATTAAAATCTGTACCCATCACTGTCCTTGTGCTTTTGCTTACAGAGCCCAGGCCATACCCTTCACTTCTTTACTTTGCCTGGTTGCAAACAGCAGGAGCAGCCTATCCACATTAATGCTTCACCTAACATCGGTTTCACTCCACTGAGGCACAGAGCCCTTCTCCTTACACTTACCCATCAGATACACTCAGGCCATAATAACTTATAAAATCAGTTGCTTCCTCACAGTCTTTGAACAGGAGCATGCGGACCAAGTGATCCAAGGGAAACACTGTACATCTTTGGGTGCTCACAGTGTAGGCAATATTGAGAGATTTGAGAGCATCTTTACGGATCTGGGGGAAGATAAAAGTAAAAGCCTGGTAACTACTAAGTTAGAGAACCCAAAATTTACTATCAAGTGTAACTATAAACGTGAAAATCATGTTTAAAAGAAATCAGTACTTTGTCAGATAGGCACACAAAGAACTATGCAGATTTAACTGTTTTAAAATTCTCTGCTTGCTTTCTAGTTTCTGCTCCTCTGATGTTGCTCATTTTGAGCATATCCCTTTGTGACTCGTGCACAGAAGAAAAAGCTTGCAAAGGCATCTGAAACTGCAGGTTCACGCTTCCTCTGCAAAAGCCTCAGGCCCACTTCTCTGCTTCCCCATTATTTGCAGGGAAAATACTATGTATTTGTACACAGTTAAGGAGAAAAAATGCCAAGAAGACCATTTTAGTATTTGCCTTTTCTTTCACAGCTGAACACTCTTGATATATTTTTGAATGCTTCTGAAAAAGCAAGAATAAGATTATTTTTAAGGCTAAATACCTACCAAGTTTTCTGCAAAGATTTCCTCCCCAGAATCCCAGACTATTTTTATTTATAAACACTTAAGAAAACATACATCTGCCTTTTCCTCACCTGGTTGAAATAACAGTGTAAGAGACAGGCATTCAGATAGGAAGCTGCTTGCACTAACTTGAAGAACCTCACAAAGTTGTTGCTGTTTAATGCAGCAAAAGCTTGAACAGCAAATCTAACTTCAGGAGAGTTTCTAACCTCTGGATGAAACTGCTGTACTTCTCTGTGGAGACAAAAGACAGAGACAATCCTTTTGCTTCAATATTAACAATCGCAATTCAATAGCAACCTGAAGCAAAAGGGAATTATAATAAGGAGCTATAAGCAAGACAGGCAGCTCCTGCCCAAACCAAGTGGCTGTGAATTAAACTTGCAGTATCATTTACTGATCATTAATCTTTTAATGATGCCTGCATCACCAGCATGTTATTATACAGGTACACCACTCCATCGGCTAAGGAGGAAGGCAGGCAAGAGGTTGACCAGAAGAGCAAAGTATGCCTCTGCCCATGAAATGTTTTTTCCCTTTTCCTTGGTTCTACTGCAGATAAAGCAGTGAAACTTCTTAAAAGGACCTACTGAAAATACCAAATAGAACATTACTACAGTACACTTTCTTGGGCAAAAAAAACCCTCTGCAACTAAGATTTTTTGCTTCCATTACAACTTCTCAGGACTTAACCCTAATCGCAATTCTTTCCCAAAGCAAAGAGAGGAAACAAGTGATAACTGTTGCTCCCACCTGAGAATATCACCCTTGTTGAGGTTCAGCAAGACATTATAGCCTCTGAACTCTGCTTCACTCTTGCAGTAAACCCCCTTGTTAGCCAGGTCCTGATACATCTCCTTCAAGCTCTGCAGGCATTTAGTCATGTTCTCATTGTTGATTTTGGCATCAAAGGAGGACATGGGCTCTTCACACAAGTGGTGAGCACAATGGATGTGAAAGCGAGTGCACTTCTCAATCAGAGACACCATCAGCGGGTTGCAGAGATGTTGCTGGGTGATATCCTAGCCAGAATGATACAAAACACACTGCATGTGTCTTTAAACTACAGCTGAAGAGCATAGTCTCTACTCACTGCCTTTGGAAAACACATTTCAATCGTCCTCTGAGTCACTTTACAATTCAAAACATTAAAATTACTGCTGCTTTTTTGCTACACTTTTTACAGCATTACATGATCTTTTGTTTTCTCTTATCAAACACCTCCATCCACCAGCCCTTACCTTTCTTATTCCACGAGTTCTGTTCCAGACAAAGTCATACCATTCTCGGTAGTTTCCTTCTCCTTGATCCATAACGTTTGTCACTAAATAGTCCATGGTCATGCTCAACACCTCAGAGGGTCTCAATTCATGGGGCAAAGGTTCCTCCTGATCTGCTGAAGACCTGCTATATTCCTTGATTGCTGCCGCATGATCTACCTGCAGCATATGGAGAAAAGCATCAAAGTCCAAGGAGTATGTTCAACTTTACAGGATTATAGAGGATTTCATCCCATCCACGCCTTTACTTTAGTAAGGAGCAGATTATTAAAGGGTCTTTTCCACTGTTTACACTAACAGTTCATGTCTGTTCTGCTACAACAGCAAATACATTTTCTTTTACGACAGTATCCTAAGCGTTGCCTCAGTCTCATACTCTTCAAGACAACATAAAGTGCTGCCCTGCCGTTTTAGAACTACAGCTCTAAAAGCCCACCTGTAGCTAAATAAAAGCCATGACAGAGTGAAAAAGCAATTTTCTATCCTCCATCTTTTACAATTGGGAATGAAGAGACATTATCGAAATGCCCTCCAGAATTTTTCCACCAGAATTAACCCTCTAAGCCAGCTAAACAACACCGACAGCTTTATGTAAGCAGCAAGATGACTGGAGAACAACAAACCCCTGCATGCAGAGGGCTCATACCTTGTCAGATCCTAGAAGCAACTCGAAGATGCTGAGCTGGTTTCTTGTCTCCCTCATGTAGCGCTCCTTTTCAGGACACATGTCTGGGCAAGTACCAATAACAGTTTTTGCTTTGCCAAGATCAGTCCTTTTGATTCGGGCTAAAAAAGAGAAAAATAAATAAAACTGAATGAACACTAAGGAAACACAAACAAACATTAATTTGTTTTCATAAGGAGCTTTTATCCTGATGTGACAACACAGGCCTAAGCATGCCAGACGCCACACAGCTGGGATCTGTATGCTGCTCAAGAAATACACTGCTGGAGGAACAGTTACAGAAAGAGCTGGTGGGAAAAGGTCTCTGGAGATTCATAGCCTACTTCTACTTAGAGCAAGGCTATGCCTCACAACTTGGAGTGGATCAGAAACACACAAGGATGGGGTTCTCCCATCCTGGGGCCTGTCCAGGGTTGTGCCACTCGTTTGGGTAGGTTTCTCCTACAGTCCCACCTGGCTATCGAGATTGAGAAGATTGAAACCTCTGAAAGATACCCAATGTTTTGCGTCCTAACCAAGCACTGACAATTTCACAGTCCCACATGAAGCGGGTGAGAAACCTGTTTGTGGATATTAAACATAAGATGTTAACAGAAGGGTCAGCTTTAAAATGGCAAGAGGAGGATGGAAGGGTTTACAACCTAGCACTGAAACAAAGTGCCACCTCTTGAAATAATTAGTAGTTTGAATTTAGAGAAACACAGTCTCGCATAGCTTTCTTCAGCAAGCCTGCAGGGGTGCAGCTCTCCCCACAAAGCCTTCTTCACAGAAGAACAGTCTGCTACTCACCTTCTACAAGAAATAAACATGCGCAGTAAGTAAAACAGGTTTTTGCATGTTTTACAGGAAACTGATGTATAAAGCCATTTCCACGGTACCACAACAGACACCAAACACTTCATTTCTTTTCAGCAGAGAAGCAGACATTACAATCATTAACTTGTGTGATTACCTTGTCGCATGATTTTGTCCCTTTGGTCCAAAAGACGGTATCTCTCTTCAGATGTCTCAGCCACTAATCCTACCAGGTTACTAAGAGACGACAGTGAAGCTACCAAGGCCTCCGAGCTCTGCCCTTCAGAAGTAGAATCAAACATTTCTGCTTCAAACTGCAGTGCCTTTCGAAGACCAGACTTCTTTGCTGGAGAGCTAAAACCAGAAGATATATCATCAGTAATCTATGAATGCATGCCCCAGCCATAAACAGTTCACTTTTTCTTTAGGACATTAACATCTCTGTTCAGAATATTTTATTCTGTTACAAGCTAACACTAGTGCAAAGATTTAACCTGCTTAAATCCTCAGCATTGCCTTGACAACACTGCCAAGTGTTCCGGACTGTGGTGACAGCATCGAACTTTGTACAACAAAGTTTGGTATTACTGAAGGTCTCTTAAGAGTGGATAAAACCAAATGGCAGTTGCAGCATTTCTGCATCACTATGGCACATCAGTTTGCATTTTAAACCAGGAGCTAGCCTGCTGCTTGGTGTGAAGAAAGAAAATCACAGAATCAACCAGGCTGGAAAAGACCTTTACATCATCAAGTTCAACCGTTACCCCAGGACTGCCAAGTCCACCATTAACCATGTCACCAAGTGTTTTCTATCGAAACAGAGATTCTGAAAAGATTTCACAGGGCCCAGATACAAACACACTTTGTAAATCAAGGAGCATTTGTTCCTTCACAACATATTACTAATTTCATAGTTATATGACTACCTATACCAAATAGGTATATATAGGTATATATACCAAACTGGACACACCATTAAGGTGCCATAGAAAGATGACAACCCCACCCTTTCAGCAACTGACACAAACCAGGAAGATTCCTCTACAAAGATCATTCATTTGAAGTGAGACAACGATCCAAAGTCACCATTACCACTGAAAAGGGAATTCTCTTTCCACAGAACTAAGCCTAAAAATGAAACTATTTATTTCAGAGGCTTATTAAACCATGACCACAGAAGAGTGTCTTTACTGCTTGGTGCTAGTTTGGCCCTGCCCTGCTTCATGCAATTCTCCTATCCCTCACTATTGCAGGTGTTGTTCCTCACACTGTTATGAACAAAATATTCAGAACAAATATGCAGACTGAAGTAAATGACCTTAAAATGCAGTTAGAAGCATCCTTCTGACCAAGTGTAAGATTTGTGACCTTGTAATTCAGACAAACCAGGAAAGACAAGTGAAGCACACTCCCTGGTGAGAACATGACCATTTGGCACACACAGATCATCACTTTTCCCTGTGCATCCCATTTCCTGCCAGATGGCTCCCAGAGGAGCACACATACCTTCTACCAGGTATGACACCGCTGCCAGAAGATCTTATTAAAGGTTTTCGAAGAGGGGAATGCTGATAGTTTTGCTCTTCACTGCTTTGCCTTCCTTCATCTTCACCTGCTTTCTTCTCCTTGGATGAAAACTCTCTTTTTGCTGGACCTGAAGTGACACATAAACATGAAGCCAGGTACTTGCCACTTTAACCAACAACTATTTCCCCCACGGTGGTGCTGTTGAACAGTTTGCTTTAGAAAACAAAATATCAAAACAAAGCTATTAGAAAATAAAGCTAAGAGTCAGTTTTGGACATATATGCAAAACTTCCAGGACAACTTGAAGAGGTACTGAGTAAGTCTACCAGTTGCTAGTCAGCTTCACAGCTCTATAAGAAGTACTTGTCAGTAAAACAGCACTTAGCAATAACTATAATTGGTCAGCAGATGAAGCCTGACCATCGCTTGAACTCAAGACCTCTCAGGTCTGGTATATAATCCACAAGCCATAACTCTCTATGGGATACGAAATCCATTTCACTTACAACAAACCACAACTCCAAGTGCTCCTGCTGAAGCATGTTAAGCATTTATTTCACATACCCAAGCTTGGGCTGAGGCTGGAGTGCCTTCTCAAGAGTTACATAGAATCATAGAATAGTTAGGGTTGGAAAGGACCTTAAGATCATCCAGTTCCAACCTCCCTGCCATGGGCAGGGACACCTCACACTAAACCATGCCACCCAAGGCTCTGTCCAACCTGGCCTTGAACACCGCCAGCAATGGTGCATTCATAACTTCCCTCTACAAAGGCAACAGGCACCCCTACAGCTGCTGCTTCAAGACAATCATTCTCAGGAAGCCAGCTCCACAGCTATTCATTGTCTGAAGGCAAGTTTGTGGTTGGTCAAAGCTGTGGTGAACCATTCATCTGCTGACAGATGAAGCCATCCCCAGGCTAGGATCTCCAAAGCACACATGCAGCCCTCAGAAAGCTAAGGAAAAGGAAGCACTTGACAACTCCAGCATTCACCCAGGGCATGAATAGCCAATTTGACATCTCCTCTTGCCCTCATTCCAATTCAGGTTTGCCACTGCTGAACTCAGTTCTCTGTAGATTGTCCTCTTTTGCGTTCAAGTAGTATGCAATTGTTGATATGCCAAACAGCACGCTCAACACCACAGACACTCACTCCAGAGGTCTCTTTACTGCAGTTCTCAGGAAGCCCACATGCCAAACCAGGCTCTGAAGTGGGCAACAAGGCATTTGAAACTGGATTTTCTTACGCCCGCAAAGATCATCCTACTTCTAGATAGGAGCACAAAGTTAACATCACCCATATGGTAACAGCCTTAACAGGTCAACAGCCTTAACATTAACACTTAACAGCCTAAAGGGGGCTAACAAGAGATCTGCAGAGCAGACTCCAATAAAGGCCTGTATGGCCAGGACAAGGAAGAATGACTTTAAGTTCAAAGAGGGTACATTCATATTAGACATTAGGAAGAAGTTCTTCCCTGGGAGGGTGCTGAGGCTTTGGCACAGGGTGCCCAGAGAAGCTGTGCAGTGTTCAAGGCCAGGTTGGACACAGGGGCTTGGAGCAACCTTCTCTAGTGGAAGGTGTCCCTGCCAACGGCAGGGGGTTGGAACTGGATGAGCTTTAAGGTCCCTTCCAACCCAAATCAGTCTGGGATCTATAATTATACTTCGGGAGCTTTAACATCCCTATATGGAGATCATTTTAGCACACGAGGAAACAAGAACTGAGCAGAAGGCACAACATCCATCTATCACCCAGTAATCCTGTCTGGAAACACAGACTTACTGGTTTTCTTCTTTTGCCAAAATGTTACTATATCTTTGTGCAACTCTTTGGCTTTTTTTCGGGCAAGGGCTGCAGAGGCCTGAAAGAAAACAAAAGCAGAGCATGAAAACTTGAAAACCCATGAGCATCACACCAAAACAGGCAGTGCAGGTTTTGCCAGAGAAACATTTAACAGTTTCTATAAGGTTCTGGTTACTGCATTTTAGCCTCTCACTTGAGACCCACGTGCCATTAGCCGGACTGGCTTCCACAAAAATTCCACTAAACTTCCAAGAGCTACAGTAACATTAGAGCCCAAGGGTGTGCTTTTAAGTATAAAACAGGAACAGACAGTGCAGTCTCTGAACTGGCTCCTCAACACACCTCAGCACTGAGGAAACAGCAGGACTTCCAGCAAACAGGTCACTGCAGAGTTTACACAAGCTCACCTCACCTTTGGCGCTGCTGAGCCTGAGCAAGAGCACAGCACCGTGTGTAATTCAGGTCTGGCCATAAAGAGACAACGCGAGATCCATTTGGTATTTGAGCTCGATGCTAGCAGGACAGCTAAAACAAGGCAGAACTCTGGTAGTTACCACGCCTTGGGTGCAGGTCAGTGCGCTTCTACCCGTCTGTAACGCAGTGCTCACAATACAAACCTTCTCCCAAGTGAAAACTGTACCGGCACAGCCACACTGATGCAGCTCTCACTGCACCCATCCCAACCCATCTCAAGCGCTCAAACTCGAACCTGTCCTTGTTCCAACTGCTTCCAATACTCACATGATCGAAGAAGTGGATAATGGCCATTTTCTTATTGCGCCTGGTCATGACCCGCCGGACTTTTGCGAACTGACCAAAGTGCTTCTCCAGCACCGTCCTGTCGTTGAGGTAATCGGGGACGTTCTTGCACTGGATAGCGGTCAGGTCGCCGGGTGACAGCCCCCCCAGTCCCTCCATGCTCTCGCTGCCCCGAGCCCGGCGGGCAGGGGTCACGGCGGCGGAATCTATGAGAAGGGAGGCAGCGACCTCAGAGAGCGCGGTGACACGGGGAGGACACGGGGTGCCGCGGACCTCTCCCCGTCCCATCCTACCTTCCCGAGGGGGGTCCCGGGCCTCGACCGGCGACGCCTCTTCTGTGGGTCCCCGCTCGGCCTCGGCGGCTTCCCCGCGGTCGCGCTGGCCGCGGCCCTGGCTGATCAGCATCTCCTTCAGCATGCGGCCGAAGAGCGCTCCGCCGCGGGGCCGGCTCAGCACCACCGCCCGCTTCTCCGGCGGCGCCGCCGCCGCC